>OY856413.1:60485600-60670600 GCA_963693085.1 Alisma plantago-aquatica | reverse complement strand
TTTTGTTAAATTTTCTAATCTAGGGGGAATTAATTCGATCTTTGAGTTGGATTATCGTGTGAGTTTTGAATCAATGACAAATTTAAATGAACACATATAAACCAGTACACAATTCTTTTAGATTCTGCACGCCGCGCACACACATACAACATTCTGCAATCTAAAAAATTGAAATGCTACATGTTTTTAAATTTAGTGTTATTCACGTCTGTCACTTTATCTGCCCTTCTGTCACGCCCCAACGACATACAGAATAAATCATTGCTAAGTGAGATGAATAATTTTTAGTTATGTTAGAGCTTGGATCTATTAGGCCTTCTGCAAATTCAAAGCAACAACTAAAATGAATGTCTTCTTTCGTTAAACTGCCATAGGGTAGACACCCTTTCGTGAAAGAAGGTGGGGCTGAATGTAATGGATTATTATTGTTATTACTAAATAAGAACCTATGGCTAGGGAATTAACTTTATCACAATTAATTCAGAGTAAATTATAATACACCGTGATCACGTTGGTGGGAATTATGAATTTATACGATTAAGCCATAATGTGGGCCAATGTGTACCTGTGAATTCTCAGTTTTCTCATCAGCAACCGCTCCATACTTGGTCACGTCAAAATGTGTAGAAATTATATTAGATTCCGTCTGTGCAAAGGATGACTTCCCTAAACCGAGCACAAGCAGCACCAGCCCTGCAGTATATAACCTTGTCGGAGCCATGATTGATTTCCTTAGATCTTTCGACCCTGGTAGTGGTGCAAGATGGGATCCAAACCTTCAATTAAGCAGGAGTGGATCCCACAACATGAGAATTCTAAAGTATTCCCGTTCTCGAGGTGCCTCAAGGCTATATAACTTCCGGAAAGTAATCGACAACAGCTGAGCTATTTTGGGATGGGACTTTTCGACCTTCCACATTGCTTTTGAAAAAACAGTAACCGTTTGAAACTTCGCCGACCACATCTGTTGCGGAAGACAGGTTGTAAAATAGAAGCAGACTATAAATAAACAAGGCGCCATTTGTCAGATTCCACCAGGATAACCAACAGAACAAAGAAAAACTGTTGCAGCCATTCAAGAAAAAAATAGCAAGCACTAGTTAAGCCCAGCTTTGTTTAGTTATAGTTGTGATAAGCTTAATTCAGCAACACCTATGATGTCGACTGTTAATTAAGCTTCTTTTAGTGTGCCAACTTCGTGTAATCTGGGTCTTTCTTTAGGTAAGGAAACGGAATATTAGTCATAAATTTATATTCGTACTTCGAACAGAAAAATGTATACAGTTGTTCTCAACATGATATCCTTAAGAACCATGATCCTAAGGTGAAAGAAAAGTTAGAGATGATAACCAATACAAATAACCCATACGATTTCATGATATCATCGTACTACTGTGAAACACTTCGAGCAAAAATATGTGTGTGGCATTCATATCCGCCAAAATGTTGCGATATATCATGCATGCGTTCTAATTGCCTAATAGTTGTTTTGATCGACTTGGTGAGGTGCTACATACTAAGCGTTGAGTAGGACGTTTTCTTACTATTTTACTTCTCGTATTCCTGAAAGGTTTTCCGCAAAGTACTACGTGTGTGATTATGGCAGTGTTTGGTAAAGCTTTGTGTTGCGACAGGGAAGCGGCTGTTACTCTCGGACAGCCCAAAAGCTATCTGAAGCGTTGTGCCAAACTTACCGATCTCTGGCTGCAGGTATTTGCATATTATAACATACTTGCATATGTGAGTTGTGACCATACATCTGGACTGTGTCACGGTATGAAAACCATACAGTGAGACATCCAGCTTTCAATAATCGGTGATAATTGAATCACTTTGCCGAACATAGCCTATGAACAATCCGCATTCTCGCCAAAATTTCATCATATTTTTTTAATAACAAATTGCATCATGCTTATTTATGTGAGTACGTGTCTTTTTAAGGTAAGCATAATCATTATATAAGGAAAGTCAAGCGGCATCTGGAGACAAGAGATCGAAGCAATTTTGGTAACATAGGGACAAAGCAACTTTCAAATGAAATTCTTCTATAATTATAGGTAGCTCTTGCATAAATGAAATCCAAGAAAATCACCAAAATCATCGTCGGAATAATTGTCATCATCTTTCCACCAATTGAAAATCTGATCTTCATTCAGGAATATCATCAAATACACTATACAACAATACAAACGAGAGGCAATTATGAATTATATTCTTAGTTCATGCGTACATAAATTGATGTAGGCGGCAAGTAATACAATAAGAGCGCAAACAAAATACGAGAACCGCAAGCAACACCAAATTGAGGAGCATAAATAGAAGGCTTAAAAATTTAACTTATATTTTCGTAATTTTTATTACCAATATGGTGTGATTCGTAACTTGATATGTAAAGTAACACGTTTTTGAGCAAGTATGTCCCTAAGGAAGCACATTGCTACCAGTGGGCCAATGTGTCTCGCATGAGACACATTGTTACTTTAAAAAAGTAATGCATCCTTATCTAGAACAAATAGACAACACAAGATCAATATCTTTCCAACGAAGACACATTATCTTAAACTTTTAGTTAAAATATTGTCTATGTATTTTTTAGTTATATACATTAAATTACTTACGAACCATAATATAAATTACATACAAACAACAAAAAACAAGAATATACAATAATGCATGAATACATAATATTTTTAAATATAAATAGCAATGCGCAAATTAGTAGATATGATACATGATACTAAAATGATAAAGTAAAGCATAAAAATTAAATCAATATGCACAATTTAAAAAGGTAAAAAAATAAATTCTAATATAAAGATGTAACACACATCAATACAAAAAATATAAAATGATATATATAATAAATTAATAAAATAAATTTAGTCACCATCTCAACCTAAAATATAATTCACACTAATATTTTTTCCTCTTTATGCAGTTTTTGGACAAATATAATCCAACAAAAAAAAATACATTATAATTTTAGTATATTTTTTATTTAAAATCATTTTATCATATTTATTAGTAAGGTTCTTCTAATTATTATTTTATATGTCAGTCATGTTTTGAATTTTTTAATTATATATATTGTCTTTACTAAATTATTGTATATTTTCTTTATATTGATTTAGTATCTATTCTCTATTTTATATTTTAGTATTGTATATATTAATATTTTTATTATAATATGGTTTTTACCATAGTTTAATATATTTGCTTACAAAAAATATAATATGAAAGATAGATTAAAAAATGGTTGCCCATGTGTCTTATTTGGAAATTTTGGTGTACATAATAGATCTTGTGTAGTTTATTGCTTTTAATAATCTATTAATAAATATTGAATAAAGAAAGAGAGGAAAAATCCAATAGTAAAGGGTTTCCAAAATTGATGGACAATTGTTATGTTAAATACTGAATTTGGTGGAATACTCTAGAGAAAGAGAGTTTTTGTGCATAAATTAAGAATGATGAATTTATTAATTATTAGACAAGTGAAATGTAATATAATATATAAGTTTTCTAAAGAAAATAAAATATATGGTGTTTTAGATAATTAAAAGAATAATTATCTAGCCCTTACTGACAGCACAATGTTTGGGGCACCAAATAGTATTATCTAGGTTTGTCTTTTAAGGTACTTGAAAATATAAATGAAAAGGAGAGAATTTTAGAATTTGGAAAAAAAGGATATTCTATGAGATAAGAGTTTTGTTCTAATGAGATAACAAAAGGAGCAAGTTTTACATATAAAAGACATCCCAATGAATCTTAATAACAAAATATAATTGGGAAAGGTTTTAATGAGTTGTCATAGACTGAGGATAATTGGGTTAAAGGACATACCAAGGAGAAAGATAAAAGAAGTGGTTCCTAAATAAATTAAAGACCAATTATCCAATTTGCACCATATAATTATCAATATTCTTTAATGGTGTTTGACTTTCACAACGAAGTATTATTCTTTTAGAAAGGACTTGGTCAAATTCGAAATTTCCATGATAAGGAAAATAAAAAAATCATTACCATCAGAGGAATATGGAAGCATGAGACTAAGATGGACAACGGTAGTTAGTATGATTGTTTTACTTCTCATATTATCGGACTGCTACCCACCATGCATCCTAAAGGGAAACCAACACAACTTGTTGCCCACCTCCCTCTCTTTCTCTCTTCTTGGGGAACACCAACCCCAAATCCTAGCATCTATATAAGGGTTGCTTACTTCACCCTAGAAAGATAGTTCTGAACCCCCTCTGGGCCTAGACCCCTCTGACCCTGCTCTTTATCTTTGACAAGGACCTGGTTGCCACAAAAGTTTGTACTACTATCACCCTTGTAGGTCAGTTGGGGTATCATGGAGAGAAAGAGTGTACGACATCACTAGTGATAAGGAGGACTCCAACATATAAACTCATGGCCAACGAACTGATAATCTCTCCCTCCCTCACCATCTGCTTCCTCGATTGCCTATTATTGCTACTCTGGAGTCCTTTGATGCTCGACATCATACTTTGCTAAGGGAACCCAGGAAGGTACTGACCTCTCACCTACCACTACCAAACATGGAGTAGTGCAACCATGAACACACCAGATATCCCAACTGTTGAGCGGTGTGGGTAGACCAGGAAGGAGGATGGTACACTCTGGTCGTAGGTAAGATATAGGGACCACTAGGTGATGGAACAACTAGTGGGGTCTAGAGGAAAATGGAGAACTTGAAGCCTAGCTGCCTGTGGCTTTCTTGCCTATAGGGGTGGTTTGCAAGATGTACTCAAAGATGATTGACAATGTCGGCCTTGCAGAACCTCCACGCGTGGGGAAAACATAGTGGAAGCACGACAAGAAAGGTGATACGAGAGGGGAGACAATCCAAGTCGGCTAGTTTGATTCACATGCCCATATGTGGGTTGTTGATCACTTAACCAGCATGGTAGGGAGTGAAAGTGGGCTGGCCAATAGGGAGACACAACCTGGCGTATGATCAAAGTATAGATGTGATTATTTTGATCAAATCATAGGAAGTAGCTAGGAATATCCAAATATAGCAAAATTATATGTCTAAATGACCAAAAAAATGAGAGGAATCCAATATAAAATAGTTTCAAAGTCTAATTATGCTTCCATTTCAAAAGTAATAAAAAGATGGATTTATGTGGTGATTAGTATATACAAACCCTAAATTAGTGTATTAACTTATTAAATGCATTAATGCTCTCAAGTCATATTATAATATGATAAAGTTGAATATAATCATGATCTAATATAATCATGACTGTGTTGATAATAATTAGAGTTGTTAATGTGAATAATTATGCATATGAAGAAATGGGGTTTGAATATCATATTTTCTATGTCATCAAGGAGACATAATTGAATCTAGTTCTCATGATACAATAATATGTTACATGTGATAATCATGACAAAACCTAATATGAATTAGAGTTATTGAGTCAATTGATCAATGAATACGGGAGTCGGAGTACCAAACATGACTCTAATGATAACTTGATACCAAGGAAACCTAAACCCTAGATTAGGATCGAGTAAGGTTTAATGTGATTAATGGGATGGTGACACTTTATGATTTACATATATGCAGATTAAAGTTGATTGTTTGGTTTTCTTAGAATCATCTCTGATGATTGGATTGATTGGATAATATACTTAATGTATGATTCAATAATCTGCATGGTTCTATACAAGTTACGTGGTTACGTCTATGATTACCTACATTAGTTTGGTGAAGTTTTTTTAGTGTTTCCTAAATTATTCGATGTTTATTTACATTATGTTCAATTATATTCCACTATGAATATCACATAGACTAAGATTATGTGAATAAAATGATTGTTCATATTTGTAAGTATTTGATGGAAAATATGTTGTTAGTTTACTTGCACACTTTTGCATGCACCCCACGTACACAATATAACTTGTTATACTGATATGTGCTATTTTTTGTCGGTGATTTAGATACATGCTAAATGTAAAGATGTTCAGATACATGATAAACTAGATGAAGTGACACAAAGGCATTAATCTAAGTAAGGAGGATTTAGATAATAACTTCTCTATGTACAATGTTGGTAACAGAATTTCATGTAAAAGTATCTTGTAAACAAATCTTGAAATTAATAAAATTTTGGGATGTTATTTATTGTTTCATTAAAATCTGGATCCTTGGGAAAAATCTTAGGTAATGGATCTCATCTTTTTGGTTTTCCTTGATCGGGGTTTGTTGAAAAGTGAGGTTGTTACATTTGGTATCAGAGTCCCAGATTTTTCAAATAATATTTAATAGTTTATGATTTCAAGTAATCTTTACAAATATTACAAAATTATTAGGATATTTCCTAAGGATAATGGTGTCTATAAAGGACCAATATTGTGGTCTGGCAAAACATTCCTCTGCACCGCTATTCGGCTTACGATGACTCTTCGGCCTGTGCATCCTGCCTGGTCAAACTCAGACAATTTTTCCCAAAGGAAAATACCTTTAGGTTTCCTTCTCATCTTGATTTGTCCACTTCTCACTCTCTTACTTAATAAACCCTAAAAAGAACTTCTCTCCTCATCTCAAGTCATAGTTTTGAGAATATGTAGGATTCAGGCATCCTCTGCAATCAGTGTACATGTAAATGTGGAAATGATAATGTACATGTAATGTAGAGTTATAATGTACATGCAATACATAGATAATAATAAAGTGTAATAAAATTATTTTATGGGTTGCAAGGGTAAACCTTAGATCTAACTAGGGTTGGTTAGAAAACTCCATAGGGCCAAGGGACGTAGAAACCTTAATATGTAGGGTGTAGATTGTGTAGTCCCCAACCCGAACCCTAAACCCTAATCCTAGGAAATGGGAGTGGTGTGGGTGATAGAGTAACCCTCCCCATATGGACCCAAATTATGGTAAGAGTAAAGAGAAATAAGAATAATATAAATGAGTTTATGTGACCTTGCCTCCCGTGCATGAAGGTGGAGAAATTCATGCATGATGCATGTGAAAGAATTTGAATATACATGAGAACACATAAATAACCAAGGGTTATATATGAAAATGAAAAACATGAATATAACTTACCAATCACCCTAATGCCATCTCTAGAGGAATGGAGGAATAAAGAATACCCCTAGTGAGTGAGTATGCCACCTCCAACAAGTGGGTAAGTTATTGAGACTATCCCCAACGAGTGGGTATGTTATTAGATGTGCCCTCAGTGAGTGGCTATGATGTTGGAACTACCCCCAGTGAGTGGGTATGCGTAAGGAAGGCCAAAAAGATGAGAACCTTTACCTACAAATTTTACCCAAGGATCTCAATTTTAATAAATAACAAGTAATAGAAAATAAATTCATTAATTCACATTATTGTTTGCAAAATGCTTACATGAACTTTCACAATGAGAATTACAATATGTAAGGAGAAGCAATTAGCTAAACCTACTTACTTAGGTTAATGTCTTCGTGTAATTTATTCTACCCATCCTATCTTGATATCATCATAGATAAGCATGTACCTAAAAATACCATGAAACCAAAAGCACAAATCAACATAACAAGTTATATTGTGTATGTGGTTGCATAAAAAATGTGCAAGTAAATAACAACATATTTCCAATAATTACTTGCAAATATAAATTGGCATTTTCTTCACATAATATTACTTTTATGTGATATTCATTATGGAATTATAATTGAATAGAACCAAGTAAGCATCCAACAGTTTAATTTTTCAATCCTCAAGAAACACTTAGAAAACACTGACAAACTAATGCGGTTATTCTTAGGCATAACCACATACCTCGATGGTGATCCGTGCAAATTATCATGCAACATATACTTCAGTTACGTTCAAGCATTCCAATCAACATAGATGAATCTAGGAAATCATATTATATCTGCATGTATGTAAATCCTCAAGTGTCACCATCACTTTCAATACATTAAACCCTACTCCATCCTAAACTAGGGTTTAGGTTTCCTTTGTTATCGAGTTCAGATTAGATTCATGTCTCAAAATGCTAATTTCCATGATTATCATCTTAATGACTTAAGAACCATAAATAATGTTAGTTGTTACCATGATTATCAAAATTATTATATCCTTTTATTATGACCCTCTGATTCAATTAGGTTTATTAATCCACATAGAAACACAAATTATCATATCCTTTTATTTTGGTCATCACATTTATTGTAGCAAGATATGATTTGTAACCTCAATTCTTTGTTTACATGCTTAACCACTGTAGAAACACCAATTATCATCATCATTATCATGGTCCTCTTGATTTCTCATTTTATTCCACAATATTAGATAATAGCATAAAGAAGGGTTTTTAAAGTACTCAACGTGTTAATATACATGATCTAGGATTTTATATACATTAATCATCTCTTAATCATGTATAGAATTACATTTGAAATTGGTAGCATAATTAGACTCTACAAGTATTTTATTTAAATTGCTCTCATTTTTCTAACTAAAATGATATACAATATCATTGTGTTCTAAGGTACCAATAATTTACTAGAGTTTACGCATGATAACCATTTATGGCCAAATTAGAGTGTGTCATGTCAACAAAAAGATTACTTACTATCACGTATATTTGTGTGACAGGTCTGGTCTCGGGTGTAAGTGTGCAAAGCACCTCTAATCAGTCCAGAATGCCCAGTTTAGGACTTCACACAAGCCCTCGTCCTGACATAGGCCCCCTTCTTCGCGTAGGCCTAGGTCTGGCAATGTGCTCCTCGGTAGCCAAGTGCGTTGGACCCTTGCCCCTCCCTTAGGTTGTATATCACTACCTCTTGCTAATATAGCCTCGTGGAACCTTTGGCCCTCCTCCTTCCACCCGACTAGGTGGACACCAGACCCCCCCTTCGGTTGGGTTTGCCATTGTCGCCAGCGGTGCACATGAAGGTGGAGAAAAGAGAAGTTTTGTTGCTCCTCTCGGCATTCCTCTAGGAACCAAATTCCTACTTGCAGCCACTGCTTCACCGCTAGGTAGGCACAAGGGCAGGATCTGAGAGTTCAACGTACAAGGTCCGTCTGTGGAACTGTTGGCAGACTTTAGAGGTTGAGTTTCATGTTGTGGATGCAGACGAGGAATTTCATGGTCTCTTATATAGTTTGTAGGATAAAACCTAAAGGTATGAAGGGGAAATAAGAAAGGAAGGGAAGAGATCCTCTCTAGAGGTCACCCACTAGTCTCACACTCTAAGATTTGTCTTCTGATCCAGTTGTTCTAATACTCATGCACATATAGGTTATCGAAGGATTGATAGGTTGGGTTTCCATATGTGGTTGGAAAAGACATTAAAACACATTCCTTACTCATTTAAGAATAAAAGTTCATATATTTTATTTTATAATCCCAGTCTAGAATATTAAAACATAGACTTGGCAATTTGGATGTAGAATAGGAATCAATCAATGCCTTTCCCAACCAAACTTGGCAAGCCAACTAATCTTGATGTGTTTTCTCATTGAATATAGTACTAGACTGGGAAAATCTCATTAGTTTCCTTTAATATTGAATTGCCACTCTTCTCTAGATAATTTACTTCTATTAATTACCTAAAATCACCATATTTTATTTTCTTTTCGAAACTTTCATATTATCTTATATTTCAGTTGTCCAATAATTGACAAAGTCAACGTTCTTCATTTATGCCCAAAAACTCTATTTTCTAGAGTATTCCATATTTAAAACATCCATTGTGAATTACCTTTATTAATTTCTTTATTATTGTATTTCCCTATATTTCTTTGTCCAAAATATATTAATGGTTTGTTGAAAATAGTGAACTACACAAAACCCATCCCATATGGAGTATTTGCATTTTCAAACCACAATTTCCAAATAAGACACATAGAAAAACATGTTTCTAATGTGTCCTTCATATTACATTATTTGTAAACAAATATATTAAAACATGGGAAAAACCAGGTTATAACATCCTTCCCTCTTATAGGAATTTTTTCCTCAAAATTTGACAAGTCATCCAAACCAACATATCAAGAATTCATTAATTTTTATTTATGTGTAAACTCCTTTTACTTTAATTTGTGCCAGAAGGACCTATTTGCAAAACAAGTAGTCACATGGGCCTTACTTGGGCCATGGGTCAAACCTATGCCATAGAGGTAATCAATCCACTAATAAGAGCATTGGAGAAAATTATTTATCAAACCATGGATTTATATTTATGTAATTTAATTTTACCAAAATTGGTAATGTAACATTCACCCCTCCTTCAAGGAATTTTGTCTCCAAAATTCAAACTTAGTAAGGTTAAGGTGAAAGATAACTCATCTTAATCACTTTCATCATTACTAGAATTGGTACTTGAATTCATTTTCAAGATATATCAATATCCTTAGTATTGTATTTTAATAATTACGTTTTCAGTTTCACTTGGTGATTACCTTTTCACCTAGGTTTTCAACCTATTCATTTATTTCCACATAAGGGTGAGATAACATCGCCAACCCTATATCATGTCATTAAGTTCAACTTAATATATTTATTTTCATATGTCAATTTTCTTAAAGAAAACATGTATCTATCTAATCTCTCTTTTTCATAATGGGATGAAATAGGCACTTGAGTACAACCCAAATACAAAGTTCATCCCATACTAAGAGAAGATATGATGTATCCACATATAATCTCAAAATTTCATATTTTTGGTTGAATCATTCTTCAAATTACTATAAACCATCCATACCTTTAATTTCACCACTTTCTTATATTTCCTAAAGTCGAATGTATTTCTCACTGTTGAGCTTGCGCACAACTTCTCTTACGATATTATTACATTACTTCTTTATATCTTTTACATTTACATGTCATTTATTATGAGCCTTAGCCAATTCATTGAGGTATCTAGGGGTATAAACTTTTTAGAGGGATCTCATCCTTATGCATGTAGGGAGTGCACCTCACATTCACCCATTGGGCCACATGAACTCAAGAAGGTGGCCAATCTCCTACGACATGGCCTCCGGAAAACATAGTTGTTACCCCCCGACTAGATGGTATTGTGCATTTAGGGATCAATCAAATCCTAATCCCATCAGTCCACCTACCTCTAATACTCCCCACTTGACCTTAGGTTGACTTAGGGTTGTACTCTTCCCAAGGGTTTCTTTGAGATATTACAACTTTAACCATTTTCAAGTACATTATTTTCATATGTAATTCTTTGAACCAGATTTCCTCCATCTCTTATGATACTCAATAGTCATTTTATATCCCCTCATTGAAGTCATGGAAACTTTCTCTTTCGGGCTCTGTCTCATACGGTTGGCCACTTCTATAGTGACTTTTCCTCATGTTCCTCAGGGATAGCCTAGTTGGGTTCAAAGAATAATACTCAATACATGCCCTTTCATATTTTATACGTTTAAGTTTCCACCCTTTAGGTGTCAGTTAAGGTTACCTCAATCTTTTAAATTGATTTAGTCAACTTACATGTCTAGGGATGGTCCTAACCTAGGGTTCCTTTATGGCCCATAGGGAGAGGTTAGGCTCTCTTAGCCACAACATGGCCATACAGGTTTTGGGTTTTACCTCTTCCTCAGGTCCTTTCTCGAAATCTTGGATTGACCCACCCCATTTTGGGACACCAACCCTAAAGGTTTCATATTTTCATTTTTATGCATGGTTTTTATCATAACATCTCAAGCCATTTTTTACTCAACCTCTAGGATACCCTCTCTTAGGGTCTTGTCCCTACATTGGATGTTAGGACACTTTCTCAATATGAAGATAGGTGCCATGTTGGTCTTTCCAATCAGGAACCTGGCCTCATATGACCTTTCCAATCTAGGGCTTGGTCTGACCTTATGTGACCTTCCCAATCTGGGGCCTGGTGTAACCTTCTATGACCTTCCCAATCTGGGGCCAGGTCTGACCTTATATGATCTTCCCAGTATGGTGCCTAGTCTAACCTTCTATGAAATTTCCAATCTGGGGCCTGGTCTAACCTTCCCAATCTAGGGCATGGTCCTAGTCATTACAATGACTCTTTCATTCCTTCTATTCTCAAACTTCTAGAGTTTTTATGGGGGTTCGAGCATGTTATGCTCAGATTTTCATTTTATATAAAACCATTGGTTACTTATGGTTCTCTAAACTTTTCTTATTAATGCCTTGTTCCACATGCACATATGCATGGAATACTGAGTTACCTAACTCATTATTTTTTATACTATAACATCTCTATTGAATCAAGGTCAATTTAGTCGAAATTGACTAAACCCTTGTTTTGATGATGACTAAACCATTCCACTTATTTGTGTCTAATGTCTCTACTTGAGTGATATCAGATTAGGTATAGACACACTCCAAATGCCCTAACTTGCGCATCTCAACTTGGAGAAAAGACAAGTCAAAGTCAATACAAGTGCACGTTTTTGGAATATGATGTAAATTCATTAGATACATGTTGTAAATCACTTGAAATGATTGTATGACTTGTAATTAATCTTAGAAAAAAAATAGGAGCACTTATATCAAATATTTAAGCACTCAAAAGCCATTTTCCAAAATTCACATCAGGCTATTAATCGGTCGAGTTGCAAACTCGATCGATCCTGATTGGATCCTGAAAATGACTTTTGATCGGTTAAGTTTTCATTTCACAGAACCCGACTGATCCCTCTGTAGACTAAAACTGATTTAAGTGAATCAATCGAGTTACCCCAGGACAAACTTGACCGATGGCCTAAATTGGTCTTGTCTTTTAGTGGGATCGGTCGAGATACCTTTATATAAACTCAACCGATTGCACTGTATGGAAAAGTACAGAAAAGTATTTCTAGCCATTGTGGAGTTGCAACAATCGAAAATATATCCGTTGCAAGCCACAAAATGGCTAGTTTTCATTCATAAGTGTTCCCAAAGGCTAAGCGACATCCCCAACTATAAACAGGACCCCTTGGGCTTCATTCCAAGGTTGAGAATTTAATGCAAAACTCTATATGAGGTTCCTATTCTATAGTTGAGTGTATCCTACAACCTCCTCTCTCTCTCTCTAAGCTTAATGACTTGCTACATTCATTAGAGTGAGTAGGAAATCTTTAAGAGAGCAAGTCCTACATGTATATCTTGTGAGGCTCTTACTTCCACCACCTCCCTATCTCTCTTTTCAACCATGAAGATGAAGGTTCTCTCTCTTGACTAAGAGAGGTGAACAAGAACAAGGGAAGGAGTCCCTCAGTGAAGATCAAGGATGAAGACTTGGAGCAAGAGTGGTCAGACCTTGGTGAAGGCAAAAGACTCCTTGCTCAAGTGGGTAAGTCCTTGGTGGAAGCTTTTCCGAGTGAAGGTGAAGTCAAAGGCTGAAGATCCAAGAAGAGTGGGTAATTCCTTGAAGGCTGAAGACTTATACAAGAGTGGGTAAGTCCTTGGAGAAGGCTGAAGACTTGTTGCAAAGTGGGTAAGTACTTGGTAAGGTTGAAGACTCTTTGTATTGGATAGGTAAGTACTTTTGTTGGTCATGTATTGTAAGTATTATGAATGAATATAAGAGTGCAATGGTTAAGAAATCCTAGAGGTTGACCTCTCTAGGTAGTGGACTGACTCACTTCTAGTTTGAAGTTTGGAACCACTCTACATAGCTTATCACTTGGTGTATGTTCTATCTCTCTCTCCCTTGCTATGCATGTTTTAGTTGCACTCAAATTTCCTATTTAGAAACCTTATCTTGTCATATAACTTGAATGTCTAATGAATTTTATTTAAGTGCATTCAACTCTATTTACCCCCCTCTAGAGCATCCAATCACCCATCTAGGATCCAACAATTGGTATCAGAGTGGGTTTATTCAAGCATACTTCAACAAGTAGGAGAAGATGGGTGACTACCAAAGTGGGAGATACTTCATCAACCTTCCAATCTTTCATGTGAGTAACTTCCTCTATTGGAAAAGAAGGCTATAATTCTACATCCATGGATAAAGTCTTGAGCTATGACAAATGGTGGACCATCCATACAAGTTACCGGTGAAAAATATAGAAGAATGGGATGAAGCTACCATGAAGAAAGCCACCTTGAATGCAAGAGCAATCAACATCCTCTATGCTACCATGACCTCCACTGAGTTCAATGAAATTTCTTCTTGTGAGACAGTCTATGAGGTATGGAGAAATCTATGCATCACTTATGAGGGGACTCAACAAGTGAAGGAAAGAAAATTCTACATGCTCAACGGGCTGCTTGAGAACTTTAAGATGGGAAAGGAGGAGAACATAGCCAACATGTACTCAAGGCTCAACACCATTGTGAATGGTCTTGACGTCCTAGGTCATCTTATGAGTAGAGGAGAGATCAACTCTAAGATCCTTAGAACTCTCCCCAATAGATGGGAATCCAAGGTGACTTCCATTGAAAAAGTAAGGTCTCTTGATGATATCCCCATTGAAGAGCTCATTGGAAATCTACAAGCCCATGAAGCCACACTTGACAAAAGAGAAGAATTTGAAAGACAAGAGGAGAAAGAGCTAAAGAGAATGAAGAAGACTTAAATGAAGCCTCAAATTTTGAAGATATTATGGGACAAGCCTCTCCATCCTCTCATGTTGAAGAAGATGCCATGTACTCCTAGGGTAGATTCTATAAAGGAAATAATTCCTCCTCCGTCTGGTGCCTCAAGTGTGGAAAGAAGGGTCACTTCAACATAGATGGTCTACAAGGCAAGAAGACCCATCATCACAAAAAAGGAGAAGAGCAGTACAAGATGAAGGAGAATTCACACTCAAGCTCAAGTGACTCCTCCAACTCAAGCTCAAGTGAAGATCCAAGTGGAGGATCTAGCTCAAGCTCTAGCGAAGAAGGAGAATGTCATTTTTCTCTTATGGCTTCTATAAGAAAAGACTCAAAAGAGCTAAATCTAAACTCTTTTTATAAAGAACCCTTAATTGCTATAATTAATGCTACTCGCGCCTCTCTGAAGTCTTCTAAAAAGAAAAGAAAAAGAGCTTGCTAGAATTGTTGATAATATGCATGTAGAACTAGATGATCTTGAAATGCTAATACTTGCTTATTTGATGATAAAATTGCTTGTCTTAGTCAAGTAGATTATCTTAAACTTGAAAATGCTAGCTTGTTTGACAAAATTAGATTTCTAGAAACTCAACCTCTTATGAGTAGTTCTAATGAAGAACATACCTTAATTGTTGATTCTCTAATTCATGGTATTGATGTTCTTAAATCTGAAGACAAACAGTTTTTTTGCAAGTATTAGAATCTAAAAATGGTGTTTATCTTTCTGCAATTTCTTTGCTTGAAAAAGAAAATGCATCCTTGCTTGCTAAAATCAATGTTCTTGAATCTAGTTCTAGTAGAGAGAATAATGTTGCTTCTCTTTATATTGATAGAGATTCTTATTTAACTAACACTCTTTGCTTAGAAAATGATCCTTTGCATGCTAGAGATAATATAAATAATTTGTCGTCTACTATTGCTTCTCTTATGAATGATAATGATAGTTTTAGATCTTCTTTGCAAAGATTCTTAGTTGGTAAAAAGAATCATAATGACATCCTACACCATACTTGTAACATCCCAATTTCTGTATCAAACAAGATCAGGGTCTTAATAGAAATTTCACCACTAATTAAATTAAATATCACAACCTAATGTAAAAATCCCACATTGAAAACCTTAATTGACTTAAGTTTGATTAGATGGACCTAAATGACTATAAATGAAATGTCACATGAATAAGAACAATATGTTTACTTATGTTAATGTTGATAACATGATAGTAACCATATTCTACTGAATTGTCATCATCCGGACACAAGATATGGAAAATAAGTAACTAAGAATGTTATAGAACCTAAAATAGACATATGTTCAAAATTTGGGCTTGTTATGACCTTGTTTGACCCCTAAAATTGATTCTATAAAGTTAACATATGGTTTGAATCATTATTTTGATATCATTAAATTAATTTGATATAATTTTTGCATTTTTTTCTCGGTCATGCTTGTTTTTATCCCTTAATCTGATCAAATAGAGCTAATCAGATCGTGCATGTTCGCGGGTCCATCAGACGGCTCCCATCTTTCTTTCTCGCCCGTCCGAGTCCCAGTTGGACAGAAACATTACACAAAGCTTTTCCGCCTCCCGATCTCTTCCCCGGTTCTTTTGCAATGTGAACCGATCAGCCCCTCACAATCCTCGCATCTTCCTGAAGCTTCCGATCCCGAACATGATAGGGTTTCATGCCCTACAGTCCTAGGTCGACTAGGACTCTCGCTGGGTTCCCCTATTTCTTTCCTCACATGTAAACCAATGACTCTCATGACTTGAAACCTATATATATCCCTTCTAAAACGATCGTGTGGTGTCCATGAACTAAACCCTATCGTCGCTTTCCCCTAGATCTCTCCCCAACCCTACTTCCGAACTCCATCTCTCCCTCCACCTTGATGACGACCTGTGGTGAGAGAACAGGGCATATGGGACCCTTCTTGCTTGTCGACACAACTCAGGGTGACCTGCTGAAGGTTCCTCCATCTTCATTTCACCCAAATTGGAGGTAACTATAAATCCCCTCTTTTTCACCTTGTTTCAAATCTCATGGCTAATGTTGGTTCCCCGATCATCGTGTCACTTCATTTTGGTGTTTTTAGCTCCGCTTGGTGATGTCTGGTTTGTCCAGCATCTTGTTTTCTTCACAATCATGTGTTTTCTGAGAGTTTGGGACTATACCCTATTCCTTCTATGCTTTTCCTTGGTGACATGGTCATCTTGGTGTGTAGAACATTGCAGGAGGTGTTCCCTAGTTCTTTGAGTTTGGATGAGGGATAGAAGGGTGCTCAGCACCATAGCACCTCACGAAAGGGGTCAAAGATCTGGGTTATAGTTTCTTTGATTGCATTGCCCTCTCTGTTCTTCGCCTTCAACTTGAGAACAAAGGTCTCACGGGGTGATGTGTCTATTTTTCCCCGCGTTCTCATAGCCTTGTCGCATGTTCAATCATGGGAAGTTTCATCTTTTAATGCCTTAGCTGAAGCGGCCAACATGTTTTGGTCAGAGGAGTCTCGCCCCACATGGCGGCTCCTGTTTGGGTCATTAAGAACACGTGGCTTTTTTGCGTCTTTCGATTGGCCAATTCTTCCAAAATTGATAATAAATCGTCTGCTTATCAGAAAAATACCCAAAAATAGTCGTTGGAAAGATTTTTTGACAAGGAACTTGATTTCATTGTTTTCAAACCTTAGTTCTATAAGATCAGATCTCGTTTCCAGAAAAGGCTTAAATTAAGGTTTAGGGTGTGATGATGATGGTGATTAATATAAATCATATAATTTCAAGAATATAGGAGTGACTCAGAATCAGGGTGACTGAATTAGGGTTTACTCCAATAAAGGTAAGCGGGCCCATGCACTTTGAGTATTTAAGTAATGGTTTTCAATCACTTTAAGATTATTATATCATGAAGATCAGGTTAAACCATATGATAACTATGTATTAAATTTTTAGAAAGTCTTAAGTAAATGTTTCCAAAAGTTATCATATGATCCTTATGTTTTAAATTTCTTATTTTAAGAATCTATGTCATGTTCATGTTAAATCCAAGTAAATTATCATTATGCCACATTATTGATTAATCATGTAATTTATTACATTATTTTGTCCTCATTATGTTAATGTTGAGCCCTCGGGCCTTATGAGTTCAAATGGAACATTATGGCACTTATGTGCAATTCATGAGTTCAAATGGAATAGTATGGCAGTTAGGTGCAAATCATGAGCTCAAGTGGAGCATAGTTATCACACGTTTGTGCAAATCATGAGTTCAAGTGGAACATTAATTGAGCCTACGGGCCTTATGAGCATAGTTGGTGCATAAGAGTAGAGGACATTATAATTAACCATCAAGAGCATATTATATGAATCAAGGATTTATTGTCAAGTTCCTTTTATAATTCTTCTTTTTGCCCAGTTATTATGTTGTTATAACAATACTCAATGCCACTTACTCTAATGTGTTTTCCATCTTGAATGCATGGCTGGGGACGTGATGTCCGCAGGAGGAAAGAATAAGGAAGGAGCTTAAGCTAGGAACATACATCTCAAGGAAAGACTAAGAAGCTTGACCTGGTGGGGTGCCAGTTATCATATGGCAATTACATTTAGATTTCCAATTAGTATTGAGACTATGTAGTAGTTTAGTTTAAGTTTTATGTTGTGGAATTTGAGACATGAGATTTGCAAATTATGTATATTGTGTTGGTTTAATTAAACTTTATTTTATGCAATGATAATCATATTTGTGGAATCCCAATAAGATGTATGCTTCCGCATAGTTTGTGAAATTGGGGTGTTACAATATGGTATCAGAGCAAAAAATATAATTGGCCACCAGGCTTTTTCTCAAAATCTCATGAAGTTTATGTTCCCTTTTGTAGATGGCTCCCAAAGAGAAAATCCGATAATGACAAGGAGCACATAGATGGAGAGGGAAGCTCTTCCAGTGGAGGAAGTGACCATAGTGATTCTAGAGGGGTGAACCCTAATGGTAACCCTAATGCACCTCTAGAAGTGATTATCAAGGCTCTAACAGATGCTATCACTAGAAAACAAGGGAGACCACATCAACCGAGGAACCATGAGTTGACCTTAGTAGACTTCCTAAAGATCAAGCCGAAATCCTTCTCTGGAAAAGCGGAGACTGACATAGTCAGTCGTGTTGAGCAGTGGATTCTCAACATCGAGCATTGTTTTTGTGACTTAGGATGTCCCGAGCCTTCCAAAGTTCGCTTTGGGGCACACATGTTGAAGAGTGCAACCTGCACTTGGTGGGAGAACTTCACCAATGCTCGAGGACCCAATGTTGAGCCGTTGACCTGGGAGGAGTTCACCACTGCCTTCTGGAACCATTACATCTCTAAATCCATGATCGAGAAGAAGGAGATGGAGTTCAAGTGCCTGAGGCTGTATGACTCAACCGTTAGCCAATATGCGATGAAGTTTCATATGCTACAAAAGTACGTATATGGTTTAGACGAGACACGTCTGGAAAAGAAGTTCATGCGTGGCCTAAAACTTGATTTGGGCTATGCTTTAACTGGACGTGGCATCAGAATAGTGCAGGAAGGACTCGAGTCTGCCCTAGAGTTGGAGGACCATCCTAGACGATACTAGAAGAATGGAGGATCCTCAGGAAGCAAGAGTGAGCATAAAGGACATGATGACAAGAAGAGGAAAGCTCTAGAAGGACAACCTGCTAAAGAACCTTATGCAACTTGTGGTAGACTTCACGGTGGACCATGTAGGAAAGGACTGGGAGTTTGCTACTATTGTAGAGACCCAAATCATAAGAAGCCAGAATGTCCCAAGCTAAAGGAAAAGAATGAAGTAGGGCAAAACCCTAAACCAGAGCAATGAGAAAAGAGGCAAACGAGGATCTTTGCAATGGTGGATAGTGAGGAAGAAGAAGAAGGTACAATCTAACTCTAGCCATGATAGTAGTTTTGTGGATATACATGTTTAGTTTTTGCAAACTAGGTAAAAGAAAAACCCTAAGGTGGGTAGAACTCTAATGAAATTTTGAGGATGAATTTTTTTTAAGGTGGGTAGAATTGTAACATCCCAATTTCTGTATCAAACAAGAGCAGGGTCTTAATAGAAATTTCACCACTAATTAAATTAATTATCACACCCTAATGTAAAAATCCCACATTGAAAACCTTAATTGACTTAAGTTTGATTAGATGGACCTAAATGACTATAAATGAAATGTCACATGAAAAAGAACAATATGTTTACTTGTGTTAATGTTGATAACATGATATTAACCATATTCTACTAAATCGTCATCATCCAAACACAAGATATGGAAAATAAGTAATTGAGAATGTTATAGAACCTAAAATAGACATATGGTCAAAATTAGGGCTTGTTATGACATTGTTTAACCCCTAAAATTGATTTTATAAAGTTAACACATGGTTTGAATCATTATTTCGATATCATTAAATCGATTTGATATAGTTTTCACATTTTTCCCTCTGTGATGCCAATTTTTATCCCTCGATCTGATCGGACAGTGCTGATCGGATCGTGCATGTTCGCGGATCCATCAGACAGTTCCCTATATTTCTTTCTCGCCCGTTTGAGTCCCAGTCAGACAGGAACAGTGCACAAAGCTTTTCCGCCTCTCGATTTCTTCCCCAGTTCTTTCTCAACTTGAATCGATCAGCCCCTCGCAATCCTTGCATCTTCCCAAAGCTTCCGATCCCGAACATGATAGGGTTTCATGCCCTACACTCCTGGGTTGACTAGGACTCTCACTGGGTTCCCCTATTTCTTTCCTCACATGTAAACCAATGAATCTCATGACTCAAAACCTATATATATCCCTTCGAAAATAATCATGTGGTGTCCATGAGCTAAACCATGTCGTCGCTTTCCCTTAAATCTCTCCCCAAACCTACTTCCAAACTCCATCTCTCCCTCCACCTTGACGGCGACCTGAGGTGAGATCATAGGACATCTAGTACCCTGCTTGCTTGTCGACGCAACTCAGGGTGACCTGCTGAAGGTTCCTCCATCTTCATTTCACCCGAATTGGAGGTAACTAGAAATCCCCTCTTTTTCACCTTATTTCAGATCTCGCAGCTAATGTTGGTTCCTCGATCACTGTGTCACTTGATTTTGATGTTTCTAGCTCCGCTTGGTGATGCATGGTTTGTCCAACATCTTGTTTTCTTCACAATCATGTGTTTTCTGAGAGTTTGGGACCGTACCATGTTCCTCCTATGATTTTCCTTGGCGACATGGTCATCTTGGTGTGTAGACCATCGCAGGTGGTGTTCCCTGATTCTTTGAGTTTGACTGAGGGCCTAAAGGGTGCTCAACACCACATCACCTCACGAAAGGGGTCAAAGACCTGGGTTATAGTTTCTTCGATCACATTGCCCTTTCTGTTCTTCGCCTTCAGCTTGAGAACGAAGGTCTCATGGGGTGATGTGTTTGTTTTGCCCCGCGTTCTCATAACCTTATTGCAGGTTCAATCATGGGTAGTTTCGTCTTTCGACGCCCTAGCTGAAGCGTCCAACGTGTTTCGATTAGAGGAGTCTTGCCCCACATGGCGGCTCCTGTTTGGGTCATTAAGCACACATGGCTTTTTCACATCTTTCGATTGGCCAATTCTTCCAAAATTGATAATAAATCGTCTTCTTATAAAAAATATACCCAAAAATAGTCATTAGAAAGGTTTTTTGACAAGGAACCTGATTTTTGTGTTTTCAAACCTTAGTTCTATAAGATCAGATCTCGTTTCCATAAAAAGCTTAAATTAGGGTTTAGTGTGTGATGATGAATATAAATCATATAATTTCAGGAATATAGGAGTGACTCAGAATTAGGGAGACTGAATTAGGGTTTGCTCCAATAAAGATAAGTGGGTCCATGCACTTTTAGTATTTAAGTAATGGTTTTCAATCGCTTTAAGATTATTGTATCATGATGATCAAGTTAAACCCTATGATAACTATGTATTAAATTTTCAGAAAGCCTTAAGTAAATGTTTCCAAAAGTTATCATATGATCCTTATGTTTTAAATTTCTTATTTCAAGAATCTATGTCATGTTCATGTTAAATCCAAGTAAATTATCATTATGCCAAGTTATTGATTAATCATGTAATTGATTACATTATTTTGTCCTTATTATGTTAATGTTGAGCCCTCAGGACTTATGAGTTCAAATGGAGCATTATGGAACTTATGTGCAATTCATGAGTTCAAATAGAACAATATGGCACTTAGGTGCAAATCACGAGCTCAAGTGGAGCATAGTTATGGAATGTTTGTGCAAATCATGAGTTCAAGTGGAACATTAATTGAGCCTACAGGCCTTATGAGCATAGTTGGTGCATAAGAGTAGAGGACATTATAATTAACCATCAAGAGCGTATTATGTGAATCAAGGATTTATTGTCCATTTACTTTTATAATTTTTCTTTTTACCCAGTTATTATGTTGTTATAACAATACTCAATGCCGCTTACTCTAATGTGTTTTCCATCTTGAATGCATGGTTGGGGACATGATGTCCGTAGGAGGAAAGAATAAGGAAGGACCTTAAGCAAGGAACATACATCTCGAGGAAAGACTAAGAAGCTTGACCTGGTGGGGTGCCAGCTATCATATGGCATTTACATTTAGTTTTTCAATTAGTATTGAGACTATGTACTAGTTTAGTTTAAGTTTTATGTTGTGGAACTTGAGACATGAGATTTGCAAATTATGTATCTTGTGTTGGTTTAATTAAACTTTATTTTATGCAATGATAATCATGTTTGTGGCATCCCAATAAGATGTATGCTTCCGCTTAGTTTGTCAAATTGGGGTGTTACAATACTACTAAACAAATTGGTAGACACGGTTTAGGGTATGATGGTAGTCATAGGAACAACAAGGGTAAAGGAACTCCAATATTCCAAGGAGAATCCTCTAGTTCCAAGACTATGGGCACATGCAACAATTGCAATGATTTTGGTCATTATTATACTTGTTGTCCTTTTAGGAAAGCTCCCAAGAGCAATAGGACTTGGGTTGCTAAGCTAACCCCTCTGGACCCAAAAACATGATTGGGGACCATTTGATCTTTCTTCTTGCAAGTTGCATGCAAATGGGTTGACTTGATCTATTGAATTGTAAATTGACTTGTCAATCTACATGAAAGAAGAAAGGTGAGATGTGTAGATGGTGAAAACAAGTAGAAAAGATATGGTAAGCATTGAGGTAATGTTTTTCTTACTTATATTCAATCATAATATGTTTTGGTAAGTTAGTGTGCACTTTGCATGTCATTTTCAGTCAAAAGTGGTATTTTGTTTTTCTCTTCACACTCTTGCTCAAAAACTATTTCTAATGCTTTATTAGTGCATTACTAAATTGTTTACACATGATTGGATATGTCTTATATTTTTATCATGCCTCTAGATATGTTATTATGAAATATATGTGCTTTTTGACATCAACTTTGTTAGTCGAGTATGTCCTGATAGAAAATCGACCGATAGGCACCAATTGATGTTGCCGACAACTATAATCGATCGACTTGTCAATACACAAAACTCAAAAGACAACACTGTACGTAGAACATACTTTTGCCTTATTGAATGAGAATTTCCCTTTCAACTAGATTTTCTCAACCAATAGCCTTATTCTTTGGCACTCCCATTTGGTACCTTTATATATGCATATTGTCATGCTTTAAATTTCCTATCTTGCTTTCAACTCTATCTCTCTGATTGCTCTAAATTGGCATATCTATATCTTGCAATTACTTGTTTGTAGTTGCTTTTGCTGGTTTTGATGATGATCTCTTTGGATCTCTTGGTTGTGTCTAAATTTCTTCTGTTGTGCCCAAAATTGCTACATCTACCTAGTTGTATATCTTGTTTGGATACAACCTTGAGGTTCTTAGTGGTAATCATCTTTTGGTAATGATGCATACTTGTTAGTGAGTTATATCCTTTCATGCTTATAAAATTACATATCTCTTTATTTGGATATATCTCTACATTTACTCATAGCTTGGTCTATCTTGAGTATCTCTTGGTATCTCTTTCTATAATCTAGATCCTACTAGTAGTCCTAATTTTTGATACCATCTATTAGTAGTTCATATACATGTAGTTCTAGCCTTGTTCATCAAGTGGTATTTCACTATATGCTATGCTTCACTACTACAGAAACAACATTCAGTGTCGCTTTTCTGGGCGTCGGTTCTTTAGGAAAACCGACGCCTAAACTATTAGACGTCGGTTATTTAGGCAAACCGACGTCTATATTCGAAGACCAGCCAGACACGGGTACCGCTTTGAATACAGCGTCGGTTGTTAATAACAAACTGACGCCTAAAGTCGCCTACGAAATCCAATTTTCGAGCAAAAAAATAGTGTCACTTTCAACGTCGGTTATGTAGATAGAAACCGACGCCTATGCGCGATGAAAATTTGTGCGAAAAGTGTCACTTTCAGCGTCGGTTAACCTTTTATAACCGACGCTGAAAGTGGTTCCCTCCAAACAATTTTGTGAAAATATCGTCCAATTGGACGTCGGTTGGTTCAAACAACCGACGCTAAAGAGGTTTAGGCGTCGGTTGTTTGAAACAACCGACGCTATTTTGGAACTTAATATCCCGCGATCGTCTGACTCTTCCCCTTTCTTCTGTTTCATTGCGAGCCGATTTCCCTTTGCTTCTCTACTATCGCCGACCACGCCGCCGATTTCTCCTCCAAAAAATCTCCTTCTTCCTCCACGACAGCGCCGCCGCGCCGCCGTCGCCCCCCCTTCTCCGCCGCCACTGTTGCTGCCTTCTTCCCCTTCTCCGCAGCCACTGCTTCTCCTTGGTCTGCCTTCCCTGCCGCCTGGAGCTCGCCACCGTGCCGCCTTCCTCCTTGCCGCCGCCCGCCGACGCCGCTGCTCCTTGGTCTGTCTGCCCTACCGCTTGGAGCTCGCCGGCCACCGCTGCACCTGCCTGCCCTGCCGCCTGGAGCTCGCCGGTCACCACCACCACTGCTGGGAGGTCAGTTGTTGTTGCTCGCCTAATATTGCATCTAAATATTGGTTTCACCACTTCTTTCACTAAGAACTGAGAAGAATGGCCCACCACGGCCGTGCTGCCCAACACGGCCGTGGTAGGCCAACACAGCCACGGCCGTGTTTGATTTGATTTAAACCCTAATTTGATTTAAATCCATTCTAGCATCCTAATTTGATTTGATTAAACCCTAACATCAATTGTGATGAAACCCTAACATGTACATATCTATTATTGTGTTTGTTGGCCTAGAAACCCGTCCAAGATTGACTCATTAGGAGTAAATCTTGGATAGTCCCCGGTTTGGGACTGTTCTTGAACACCTAATCTCACTTAGGATGTAAGTGTATTATGTGTATTGGGTTTTTGAGAAAATTTCGATAGCATTTCCCCGTTTGTTCTCTAAGTACATATGTACTTAGAGAACAGCGGGGAAATGCTGCCGAAATTTTCTCGAAAACCCAATACACATTATACACTTACTAGTGAGATTAGGTGTTCAAGGATGGGATAGGTAGTACACATTTATTATATATAAGAATGACATCAAATGTGTTTGTTGGCCTAGAAACCCATCCAAGATTGACTCATTAGGAGTAAATCTTGGATAGTCCCCGGTTTGGGACTGTTCTTGAACACCTAATCTCACTTAGGATGTAAGTGTATAATGTGTATTGGGTTTTCGAGAAAATTTTGGCAGCATTTCCCCGTTTGTTCTCTAAGTACATATGTACTTAGAGAACATCGGGGAAATGCTGCCGAAATTTTCTTGAAAACCCAATACACATTATACACTTACTAGTGAGATTAGGTGTTCAAGGATGGGATAGGTGGTGCACATTTATTATATATAAGAATGACATCAAATGTGTTTGTTGGCCTAGAAACCCATCCAAGATTGACTCATTAGGAGTAAATCTTGGATAGTCCCCGGTTTGGGACTATTCTTGAACACCTAATCTCACTTAGGATGTAAGTGTATAATGTGTATTGGGTTTTCGAGAAAATTTTGGCAGCATTTCCCCGTTTCTTGAAAACCCAATACACATTATACACTTACTAGTGAGATTAGGTGTTCAAGGATGGGATAGGTGGTACACATTTATTATATATAAGAATGACATCACATTATACACTTAGGATGTAAGTGTATACCCTAATCTTTTCCTAATATATACTTGTTTCCTAATATATACTTGTTTTCTCTGATCATAGAATGGATAGATCATGTATGTCCATTCGTAATCGTTGCACCCTAGAGTTTATATCTGGTCTTGATCAATTTATTAGATTTGCCGAGGAACATAGGAAAAAACCTACAGATAGGTTCTACTGTCCATGTAGGCATTGCGGTAACAACTTGAAAGTCAACACTGGTGAGGAAATCAAAAGTCATGTCATGTGCAACGGGATTGTACAAGGCTATACAGAATGGCACTAGCATGGAGAGATTTCAAAATCGAAACCAGTAGATGTCGATAGCAGTGCTTGGGTGGAAGAAGAAATTGCCTCCGATGACGTAAATGTGAACGAACCAGTTCCAGCAGACATCGTTGATGCGATGCTGGATAGTTGTAGGGTAGAGCACACCGATCCACCTCCTATCTTTAGAAACATTGTGCATGATGTTGAGATACCGTTATACACAGGCTGTGCTAAGTTTACGAAGCTTAGCGTTGTGTTGAGATTGTATAAGTTGAAAGCTAACAATAGATGGAGCGACAAAAGCTTCACTTCATTGTTGACTTTATTGAAAGAAATGCTTCCTGAAGGAAACGAGCTGCCAATCTCAACATACCAGGTAAAGAAAATGTTGTGCCCAATGGGAATGGAGGCCAAGAAGATACACGCATGCCCGAATGATTGTGTATTATTTCAAAAGTACTATGTAGATTTGAAAGATTGTCCAAAATGTGGTGCGCCAAGGTATAAATTGACGACTTCGGGGGAGTCCAAAACTAGTTCTCCTGCCAAGGTGTTGTGGTATCTACCTATAATATCACGGTTTCAACGCTTGTTTGCAAATCCGAAAGATGCGAAGAATTTGAGGTGGCATGCAGATGTTAAGAAAAATAATGATGGGATCCTACGACATGCGTCTGATTCCCCACAGTGGAAGAAGATTGATCTATTGTACCCCAAATTTGGTGAAGAAGATAGGAATCTAAGACTTGGGCTTTGTACAGATGGGATGAATCCGTACGGGACATTGAGCAGCCAACATAGCACTTGGCCAGTCATGCTTGTTATATACAATCTTCCTCCCTGGATGTGTATGAAAAATAAGTACGTTATGTTGTCGTTGTTGATATCGGGCCCTAAATAACCTGGAAAAGATATCGATGTTTATTTTGAACCTTTGATTGATGACTTAAAGAAACTTTGGGCTGAAGGTGTGATGACCTATGATGCTTCAGCAAGAGAGACATTTCGTTTGCACGCTATGTTGTTTTGCACTGTTAATGACTTTCCAGCATATGGGAATTTGTCTGGATATAGTGTCAAAGGAGCTAAAGCGTGTCATATATGTGAAGAAAACACTGATTCAATAAGACTAAAACATGGCAGCAAGACTGTATATCTTGGTCATCGAAGGTTTCTTTCAAAATTCCATCTGTATCGTAGGAAGCGCAAAGCATTCAATGGATGGAATGATGAACGGAGTGCACCTAAACCTATACCAGGGGATGTTGTTTATGCAAAAGTAAAAGACATTGTCAATGAATTTGGTAAGAAATCACAATGTAGTATGGCCACACGGAGTGACAATTCTTCATTCAAGAAGAAGTCAATATTTTGGGATCTTCCTTATTGGAGTTCTTTGACAGTCAGGCATTGTATCGATGTAATGCACGTTGAGAAAAATGTCTGTGATAGCATCATTGGTACTTTGTTAAATATACCAGGTAAGACTAAAGATGGGATAAAATCTAGACTGGACCTACGTGAAATGGGAATAAGGTCAGAATTAACAGAATTACGTGAAATGGGTAATAAAAGAACATACTTACCTCCCGCTTGTTACACGTTGTCTAGAAAGGAGAAGAAAACTTTTTGTGAATGCTTGGTAAATGTTAAGGTGCCACATGGTTACTCATCCAACATCCGTAGATTGGTATCAATGAAAGATCTGAAGTTGATAGTTCTTAAATTTTGTGATTGTCACACTCTAATGCAACAAATATTGCCCGTGGCAATTCGATCTATATTTCCAAAGCATGTAAGGTTTGCAATTACCAGACTTTGTTTCTTTTTCAACAGTATATGCAGCAAAGTTATTGACCCTGATACTCTCAATAATTTGCAAAGAGAAGTGGTTGTTACCCTATGTCAGCTTGAGATGTATTTCCCTCCTTCATTCTTTGATATCATGGTACATCTTGTTGTCCACTTGACTAGGGAAGTGAAAATGTTGGGACCAGTTTTCTTGCATTGCATGTATCCCTTTGAACGATACATGAGCATTTTTAAAGGTGATGTTTGAAACTGTTATCGGCCTGAAGGGAGTATTATTGAAGGTTATGTGGCGAGAGAGGTTATGGATTTTTGCAATGACTTTCTCAGTGGTAATGACACTCCTGATAATGACAGGAATATTGAGGAGGGCAAAGGAATTTTGGGATCACGGGTGAAAGTAATCAGCCGTGAGCAGTTGGAACAAGCTCACTTGTATATTTTACACAATATGGACGAAGTGAGTGTTTATATCGAGGAACATACCAATTTCATAAAGAGACAACATCCTCGAGCAAGTTCAATGTGGCTTGCTAGAGAGCATAATAAGACTTTTACTAAGTGGTTTGAAGATAAAGTCTTACATCAACTATCTCAAACACCAAATGATATTACAGAAACTATCAAATGCCTCGTCGTTAAACCAAAACCGAATGTTATGTCTTATGAAGGGTTTGACATTAATGGATTCACATATTACACAAAGCGCCAAGATGATAAGAGTGTCGTCCAAAATAGTGGGGTCACTCTTCAAGCATCGACTATGTACTTTGCAAGTGCAAAGGATAAGAGTCCACATGAAGCTAAAATGTCATATTACGGTGTCATTGAACACATTTGGGAGTTTGACTACATAGATTTCAAAATTCTGCTCTTTAAATGTAATTGGGTTGATAACACCAAAGGAGTTATAGAGGATGAATTGGGTTTCACTTTGGTGAACTTTGAAAAGATTGGCGAGAAGGGTGAACCATTCATATTGGCATCACAGGCGAAACAAATATTCTATATCGATGATCCTGCAAATGATAAATGGTCGGTTGTTCTTCATGGTAAAAGACAGTTCATTGAAGATCCTATAGATGAAGAAGAGTACTATGATAAGTATGATGACTCCAGTCCATTCTCAGTTGGGTTGCCAACTCCACAAAATATTGAAGCTAATGATGACTTATATGTGCGCGGAGATCACAATGAAGGATTGTTAATTGATAAAAGATCACAATTTTAGAGACATGTATGTTTATACAAATGCTAAATGTTTGCCTTTTTCTAGTTAATACAAATGCTAAATGTTTGCCTTTTTCTAGTTAATACAAATGCTAAATGTTTGCCTTTTTAATGACATTTTCAGATGGCTGACCATGATGAGCATGATGTCCATGATGAGCATGAAGTCCATGAGGAGCATGCTGTCCATGACGAGCATGGCGAGGATACCAATGTAAGTTCTAAAAACATATCCTGTATTTCTATAAAATTCATTATCTTCTAGTTATGTCATATATCTTATATTTCTATATTGGGCTAATTCAGTGTGTTTATTTTTGTCAAATTTTAGGTTGATGATGCACATGTACCCACTGAAGCACTGGAGCAACTTGATGCGCAGTACCAAACACTTAACAAGAAAAGGGGCATCACTCTGTTGAAGAAGTTAATAGCGCTTAGTGGCAGTGGATCCAAATTGGTTGTGGAGTTTGATAATGGAGGAAATGCAATTGGAGTGAACCGCAATAATTTTGTAAACTATCTTGGGTGTACCACTCGGAGCCATTGTGGCGTTAAGTATGATAATTGGCATAAAGTTCCTCAGGGGAAAAAAGACTTGATATGGAAGGATTTATGCGTGAGTTATTATTATTTGCAATTCTATTTTGTAGATTACAAATTCTATTATTTGCAATTCTATTTTGGATACTAGTTAATAACATTTCTATTTTACATAATCTATTTGCATTGGATGAGAAGTTGCATCGTAAAAGTGTGATGCAACGCGCTGGAAAGATGCTTAGGAATTATAGGACAAATCTGAACAAAGAATACATAAAAGAGGGTGATAAGAAAAAGAAGTCAGCCCTTGAACAATGGAACTTCTTGGACAAAGAAGATTGGGACAATTTTGTTGCTTCAAGAAAATCTGAAGAATTCAAGGTATTAGGTGTCACTCCCAATTTAATTAATATACATTGTATTCACCTATTCAAGATTAACATTTAGTGATACTAACCAAATCATTAATGTGCATAGTAACTAGGCCCTCAGTGACGCACAAAAAGCAAGGCGTGCACTGAATGTGCATGACCACACTATGGGTCCAAAAGGCTATGCAAGCATTCGCCAAAGACTACATGCGGAGTCTGCGGCTACTCAGAAGTCTGCCACACCCATGCCTCGCCATGATATCTGGATAGTTGGGAGGCAAAACAAGAAGGGTGAAATAAAGAAGCCCGTAACTGCTGAGGCGGCTGCAAAAATGGTAAAATACAACTCTTAGAGCAATCGTTTGAATATTTATTATTTGTGGTGTTAACTTACCAATTTCTGTTGATGGTGATTAGCGGGAGCTGCACGAGCAGAAGAAACAAGTCACGTTCATCCCTCAGGGCACAAGGGATGAATTGACAGTTGCTCTGGGTAACCCAGAGCATCCTGGACGTGTTAGGGGTGCAGGCACTGGTGTGGGCATCAAAGCATTCTTTGGTCCATCCCAGCGCAAACCCAGAGTGGGACTTTCTCAAGAAGAGGTAACCTATTCTTTTTTTAGAATGTTACTGCAAAAGGAAATTCAATAATAAGAATCTAATGTTTCTTTTATCCATGTATAGGAGAATAAGAGAGTCGAGGATATAGTTGCTAAGAAGGTCAACGATGTAGTTGCTGAGAAGGTCAAGGAAGAATTGTTGCGGTGGCAGGCATTTCAGGCTTCCAATCAGCCTATGGCGACTCACTCTTCTCCTGATGCACAGACTGTGAGTAATCCTGGAGACCCATCGCCTAACACGTCTGCTGTAAGTATTGTTTATGACATTGTAGCTAGTCTTTTCAAGATGATATGTTTTCAAGATGATATGTATATATGTATAACATTCTTTACGTAAATTTGTAGGCATTGAAGCCATGCCGCTTAAGAATACAAGACTATGTTGTTGCAGAGGCGCAGGCTTACCCGTCCCTTCCTGGGGAAAGGTTTCACGAGACTCCAATGCCACATGGCTATGTTCGTGTGGGCCCATTACGTGTGTTACCCGATTAGAGGGAAGCTACATTGCCATATCCCCATCCGGATATTGATACACTTGCTGAGGAAGAAGGCGGGGTCATATTGTGGCCCAAAGCAGATGTCGTCTACACTACTAAAATAGTAAGATAAATTTACATTGATTTAGACTGTTAATGTGTATATATGATGTCAACTGATCTGAAATTATATATACAGGTTAAAAAGAAGACACCAGGAGCACCTAGGCCTCCACCTCCACTTCCCGCATTACCAACTTGGGTTCCAACTGACCTAACATACCCGTTAGGTCCTGCTTGTTGGGGAATGGCATGTTGGCTACGGGCACATAATATACATTTCCCGATAATTGTTTCTTTAGATGCAGATTATCCAGGTCAATCATACGATAGCTCTTTATTTATACAAGATATTATTGAGTTGTTTATGTATGATTGACTGAATACATCAATGATAGAGACATGGATAAGCTGAGATCTTGTTTTTACATCCATATACCTTGTGTAAGATCCGGTGATCTGGTTTCTTATATATTAATGCATACGTAATACATGTTTTGCAGCTACTTAGTCGAAGATCATTGCAAACAATTTGCATTTGATCATGTGGGATTTTTGATTCCATCATTGATTAGTATGGTAGCTAAAGACCCTGATAATGTTCAACAATACTGTATAGATGCTTTTACAATTTTTGGTCAGCAAAAGAAGACGATAATAATAGCTCTATTCAATGTCAAGTAAGTTTACTTTATTTATAATTTGGACTTAAGAAAATTCCATTTTTATTGTGCATTTTGAGTTATTAATTGTTAACTTTTTACCTCTAGCGGTAAACATTGGGAGTTACTAGTTATTGTCCCCGGGACGTTCACTGTTTATTATCTAGATCCCGCGGGAAGTACATTAAACACTAAAATTGGACACGTAATGAGAATGACATTATTCTGGTGAGAAATATTTCCTTTTTGTATCTGTTAACATCTGTTATTACATTACTATTTACTTATGTAATTTACTGTGTTATATTAACATGTAGGGGTTTAGATGCATTCAAAAAGGCTGGAGGAACGGTCCCAAGGAAAAAGAACCAGCCAATAAATTGGCAGAACGTACAAGTAAGTTCCCGACTCCAATGTATATATTATTGATGTGAATTGTGCTTAGTTGTATTATTTTGTATGTTTCAATTTATAGTGCGCTACACAAGACAATGGCTGGGCATGCACATACTATGTGATGCGATTTATGCAGATGATTATCAAACATGCCACATTGGACATCAATACCATACATGAGGTATTATATATAGTCTCATTAGTTAGTATGAAATATATCAATCTTATTTTTATATTATTACTTATATATATACATCATTCTCTTTGCAGGTGTTTAAAACTGACAACACTATAGGTAAATGCTTAAAAAATATACATGCTCCATATACGATGGAAGCATTAAATGAAATAAGAGAAGAATGGGCAAAAGCCATACAAGCAGTGGCAATTGTAAGATATAATTGGGATGTTGATAGCGATAATGAATGATACTTTGTAAATGAATATTTCTGAATGTTAATACATGTATTTGAATGTTTCTATATGTGTGAATGTGAGAATTGAATTGATGTTTGAATGTATCTACTTGTGTGAAATTTTCCTTGGGACTTTTGCAGGTTTGTGGCCTGTTTGTAGGCTGATATCAATGGATGTCGTAAACCTGCAGTTCAGAAAACTGAACTGCAGGTTCTCATCCTGCTGACCAGCCACAGCATGCCTACAAACTGATATGAAAAAAAAATAGATATAGGCGTCGGTTATTTACAGAAAACTGTCAGCAAAGACCTACAGCGTCGGTTATTGGATAAAAACCGACGCCTAATAGTACAAACAACCCGACCGTGCAGGAAAGCACGATCGTGGTGGAAAAGGCGTAGGTTATTCATATAAAACTGACACCTATAGTACTAAACACGGCCGTGCAGGGAAGCACGGCCGTGTCGTCTTGAAGTATGGCGTCAGTTTTTTATAGAAAACCAACACCAAAAGGGTTCACGTCACAGAAAACAACGTCATCTAGGACTCTTTCTGTGTCGGTTACCAAGTAAACACCGACGCTATAGTCCATATAGGCGTCAGTCTTTTAATAGATAACCGACGCAGAATGTGTCCTAGATGACGCCGTTTTCTGTGGCGCGAACCCTTTTGGCGTCGATTATCTACTAAAAGACCGACGCCTATATGTTAAATAGGCGTCGGTTAAAAAACCGATGCCGAAGTGTTCGACCTTTAGCGGCGCCCACATAGGCGTCGCTCAGAAACCACCCCAAAGGGGGTTAAACAACCGACGCCAAAGGCTGTTTCTGTAGTAGTGCTTGTATCTTGTCTCATACATGTTCAAGCTTGTTCCTTGAATTGCATATCTACTATCTTGAGTTGCTTGCATAACATTGTGATGCAGGGTACATAGAGATACATTGTATGTAGAATTTGGAGCATACTGAAAATTTTATACAGGTTTTGCTCCAATTTCAGTTTTTAGTGCAAGACTAGTATTTTTTAATGCTGAAACGTCCTTCTGAGCAAGACTCATCGCTTTGCCATGAGCCCTGACACTTTTTGGGTGATTTTAGTCATATTGAGGGTCAACATTGCAATTTATTATTTTTTTGCAGCACTTTATATTGCATTTTGGGTTTTTCAAGTGCTTGATTTAACTTGCTTTTATTTTCTATGCTTGGACAAGACCATATTTGTGTTCTTCTACTCTCCTTATATATATTTTTGTTATCTCCTTTCTTTTAACAAGTGGTGTTTCTCATTTCTTCATACCCCCACTTTTTGAAATGATAAAGGGGGAGAAAGGTATTTCTTCTTTTGGCATAAGAGGGAGAAGGCATGCCTTACTTGAAGAGGAGAAGCATGTTCATGTAAAGGGGAGAAGACATATATGTGTATAACATATATGAGTAGAAGGCATAGTATTCTATAAATGTTATGAAAGCTATCCATGTAGGAGAAATGGAATCAATTGAGGGGGAGTATGAGAACTCCACTAACATCAATTGAGGGGGAGCATATGAACTCAATTCTATGGAAACCCCTAGGTTTCTCCAAAGGTATCACCTTACTTAAATTCTTTCAATACATTTATGGAATCATTTGTCATCTTCAAAAAGGGGGAGAATGTTGACTCAATGTCAATTGAGTCATGACACACTTTTACCGTGCGTATAACGCAAGTGCACACGTCACTGTAGTATAGGCCTTTGTGAGGCCCGAGTCGAACTCAGGGACACTCAATTATCGGTAGACTACTATTAACTGCTCGCAATCAGCTAGACCAGTTAAAAGGTCCTGAGAATTGTTGAAAAATAAAAGAAAATAAAATAAAACAGAGCAATCAATTAAGGGTTTAGTTTAATCAATTCAAACAGAGATCTTTAGGATTGCGGTTTCACCGCGGGTTTTCATTGTATGAATTTCCACATAGTTAATCAGATTCATCTCTCAATCTGGGTAGTGGCCTGTAGTCAGAATTGTTCACTTTCGTGATACAATTCACTACCTAAATCTAGGTCAGTTCCACCATCGTAGTAACCTATACCCTAAATTAGGTGCATTAGAATCGACCTCTGGGTTTCCACCATTAACCGTACATCGCCTTGTTCAAGGAATTTATGAGTTAATGTGAATTTCGTCTCTTTTCAACCGTTAATTCTTATTTCCAAGCAATTAAAGGCATTAGATTATCATTAGGGTGATCAAGCATAATGATATAATGGAGAAAATGAAATCATACCATGGATTTAAGAGATAAATTATGAATTACTATGATAAAAACATCATACAATGATTCCCCACGCTACTCTCAGTCCTAAAGACAAAGGGGATTAACCCCGCATGTTCATCTCAGAGCAAGACATGATTGAAGAAAGGGGAAACATGGAGAAAAATGTGGATGAGTAATGTAAAACCCGGAACGGAGAAGATCCAAGCGTTCCTCGGTGTAGAGTGCGCAATCTACAGCCTTTCGGCGGTGGAGAATGTCTTATTCGGCTCTCAGAACTGTTGGGCCGTGCTTCTAGGATCCGTTCTTCTCTCCCTCCTTCTCAGGATGTGTGCAACAACTAATGACGTGATAGATGACTCCTGACCGCCGTCATTAGGTATAAACACCAAATTAGGTCGCCAAAATATCACCACTGTTGGATTCGGGCCGATTTGGAACAAACAATAATCTGACAGCGTCGATACCATCGACGCGGGTCCATGGTATCGATCCCTCGTGATATCGGCAAGCCTTCCTTATTTTTTGTCATCCCGCCTGATGCTGACTCGATACCATCGACGCACGTCGATGGTATCGACACCCTTAGGTGTCAGTTTTATCACTTTCTGACACTGAAGCTGTAGAGCGTCGATAGTATTGACTTTGGTGTCGATAGTATTGACTTTGGTGTCAATAGTATCGACTGGTTGATCGCTGGCAACCTAAAGGTATCTCACTACCATTGACTTCCCAGTCGATGGTATCGACTCAGTGTGGCTCCTTGCGGCTGTCTGCCTGTGACTGTGTCGATACTATCGACAGCTGTATATATGTGTTTGTCCTGAAATTGCATGACAAAGCCAAATCAGCTGAGATAAAACCCATTATTATAATCATTTATGATCAAATCGATAAAATATGGGAGATTTGATACTGAAAGAGATTATAGACTAGAATAAGTGAATTATGCAATATTAACCACCAAAGTGACCAATAAACCCATAAAACGCAATAAAATAAGTCTATAAATGCGAATCAAAATCATCGCATCAAACTCCCCTAAGCTTGAACCTTGCTCGTCCTTGAGAAATAAAACTCTAGAATAGAATTGGGAGAGTCAACTAAAGAACAGATTAGCACAACAGACTTCGCCGTATGATCCCCACCAAACATTCACAATTCGGCCCTTACTAACAACAGAATGATAATTACCCTCAAGGCGACAATAATCATCCATAAAAGATATCTACCTCAAAATTGATGAACACTATCACATAAGGAAGTTAACATAATAAAATCCTCCGGTCCAGACTTGGTGCATCTTGTGATCTTCTATCTACGTTGCTCATCCTAACTACCATCTAGATGGAAGCAGCTCTCCTGATATTAATGAGTGAGGAGAATATCACGGTGGCCTACCAATTCGAGCAACGGGTAGATGAAATAGGTGGTTGTGGAAGAAATGGAAGCATAATACAGTTTTAACATGCACAAATAACAAAAATGATCTAAATGATGCATATGCAAATGAAAATGCCCTAATGCCTACATTTGGGTGGAATGATGCATGCACTATCATTCCGTCTCAAGGTGAGATGGAATATCTAAGAAAACTACACCATGTGCTTATTCTTCTTAATATCTCAAGATGAGATGGAACATGTTCCTTTCTCCCTCTCATTCCTACTTACTTCTTAATTTTTTTCTTTTTCTATTTTTTTTCAATTTTTTTTCAAAATTTTTTTCAAGCCCTTATTTTTGTAGGTGACAATGAATTATTTGTCGGGCTCACTTCTTATTACATACTTGTGCATCTGAAGCATTCTATTTGGAGGGTATGGAACAAATTCACCACCTTTAATGTTTCAGAAGACATAAGATGCATGATGTACTATATGCACAAAAGATGTGAATGCAGCTACAAAATGATAGTTATGCAATTAAATGACACGCACCTAAGGATAATGTGCATGTATAACTATGCCATTTTGTTTTTTTGTTTTCATGCAAAAATATGTAAGAATAGTTGTAATACAAGACCTATCTACATGGGATGCAATCAAAGAGATGAAAACTGTAATGTGCTTCCAGTTCTTATTGTGGAGTATGAAAACTATGGGGTGGATAGATCAAAAGATTAATTGACTGAACCTTTAGAAAATATTATGTGTCCCTACTTACTGACCTGTGTAATAATTAAGAAGTTTCCCTCTCTTATTTCAAATTAAGGTCTCATTATCATTTGGTCAGTTTAGGCTCAAACAACCAATTATGTCAACTCTTCGTGAATCATAGGAATGTGCAGTTGTGTTTTCCTATTTTAAAGTTGACAAACCCAATTATTTTCTTAAGTCATATGCTCAAGGTTGAACAACACAAGCTTACTTTCAAATTTACCCCTGATTCCCATGTACAAACACAGAGATGACACATGACTTTAGACACCCACAATTACACTAGATAGAGTGTGGATCCTACAGAAAACTAAGAACTAAGAAAAAGAAATGATAAAAACTAAGAAAAATAAAGGATAGAAACTGTTCCAACCCCCACCCCCTAAGCTTGAATTCGACTATGGCCTCATAGTCAAAAACAACCTTAAAAGGTGGAACAGTGATACCCATCATTCTGTAGGTGGGGGCGGGTACTGCGGGGCTGTGGGGTCCCAAGATGGGTACTACCCCTGGAAGCTCGGATCATACTGGGGCATCGGCAGAGGTTGAGGATACCCCCCCCCCCCCCCCGAAATAATTCTGGCTCCAGTAGTTATCATAGAAAGGTTGTTGTTGCATCTCCATCCTATGCAACCTATCATGGATATTCTGTTGGTTGGCGAAGAGGAGATGCTCATTCTCATAAATAGCCTACTGGTTCTCGAAAAGCTAGTTCGTGGTATCCTGAATACCAGTGAATGAAGTTGTATGCTGCTGTTGGGTTTGATGAATCTCCTACAGCATCAAGTACATTCCTTGCATCGAATAGACATCCTCTCCTTGATGAGAGGGCTGAGGTGGTGGAGGCTGTGAAGAAGATGATGCACTCGGATGCATGCGGGGGCGCTTCTGTGGTGTCACTAGTGCCCGAAGAGAAGTGAAAGCATCCTCTTCCTCTTCATGCTCGTCACCCTCATCATTGTTGTCATCATCACCGCCGTCTTCATCAGAGTCGTCGATTGCAATGATAGGCCACTTGAAATGTTGAGATCCCTCAATGTCAAAGACGGGGTCCAGAAGCACACATTCTTGATATGCGTGATTGACATGGCAATGTGCATAAGCCAAGCCATCACAGAGTAGGAGGCGGTTGGAGCGGTGCAGATGATGGAGGTTGACCTTGCTCCTGTTGGAAAGCGGAGTAAGTTTGGAAAAATCCAACCCAAGGTAGAGGGACAACAGTGTGATAAGTCCCCCAAAGTGGATAGGAGCTTTTCGTGTACTCCTTTTCACGGCCAACACGCGCGTCAAGAAGAACGTGCACCAGTTGCACTCCTCGTGCTTCAACAATTTATACAGAAAGAATAAATCCATCTCTTGGAATTTACTAAGAGAAAGATCGTTGTGACCAAAACGCATCATACAAAGCATGTGGTGCAGAATCCGCACAAAGGGATGCTCGAAGTCAGCTACGGAAACATTGTGGTAGCTCACAGACTTGGCGGGAGGCGCAGTCACCAACTTGGCAAAGATGTCGTCGTAATCAGTCCGGTTGTCCGGCCTCCGGTGCTGGTAATCATCATGATACCAGTTATACACATAATTGAACTCGTCGAGAGTGAGGGTGTAATTGTTGTTGTAGAGTCTGAAGGACACGCGCCCTCTCTTCCACTCTCTATCGGTGGCGATCACATCATTGGGGACAACATTGATATCCAAGGACGCCATGAACTCCGCCACGAGCTCCTTGTATGTTGGCCACTCGTTGAAGAACAGTTGGCCATCAGCATGGTACTCCAACTCGTCGGGCCTCCTGGTCGTATGCCTTGCCTGCCCCTTCAGGACGTAGGCAAGATTGGGCTCGAACCCAAGGTAAGGAACCATGTCCCGATCAACATATCGGGTTGGCTCGATCTTCCTCTTCATCAACTCCTCATACACCTTCCAGACCTCCGTGGGAGGATGAACAATCCTCGGACAAGGAATGGATCCCGGTGGCGGAGGAACGAAGGTTGGTATCTCCATCGGAACCACCCGTAAAGAAGATGCTTCGTCTGTTTGTACCATTGTTGCAGAGAAAAGAAAAGGATAGGAGATGGAGCTTGTCGAAGGTCGGAGAAGATAATCTCTACTCGGTGCAGGGATCGATGAAGAGATCATGATCTTTGGATGCTCATAACAGTCCTCCGGTCGCACAATAATGCTCAAAGCATAAGTAGAGGGAAGAAGCTCTAAAGGTGTCAAGAGAATTGACAATCGATCCCTCCTTTTATAACCTTGTCCATCGTTGTTGTGGACCCGTCGATACCATCGACGGGGTGTCGATGGTATCGACACCTATAGAACAATCCGGGTTTCGCGAGTATCGACGACTGTCGATAGCCTGATGTGGGGGCCCAGATTGATGACGCGTCAATACCATCGACGCGTATCGATGGTATCGACCCATCCCACAGATCGACTTCCTTGATGTAACGATCGCCGTTGATTTCCTCTCACGGATCGGTGACATGTCACGTCGATACCATCGACGCGGGTCGATGATATCGACCCTTTGTAGGTCAAACACCCTCATGAGGCCTGGCCGCCTCTTTCTCACTATTGCTGGGTCGATACCATCGACTGGCCCGTCGATGGTATCGACTTCACTGAGACAAATTCATCTGTAAATCTTCAGGGATCTCACGAGTATCGACACCCATGTTGATACTATCGACCCCGATCTGGCGATTTCTTCAACGTCACTGATGGTAGGTCGATACCATCGATGAGGTCGTCGATGGTATCGACTCAGAAAAATTGCTGCCGTCACCTAACTGTACCCATGTCAATACTATCGACACAATAGTCGATGGTATCGACACAATAGTTGATGGTATCGACTCTGCCTCAGCCCTGCACATTGAACAAACGATCACTGTACCATTTTTACACTAAAAACGAAATTAAACCAAACTAATTTGTAAAATCAAACGAAAATAGATGAAACTACCAATGGTTGGGTTGCCTCCCAACAAGCACCCTTATTTAACGTCTTAGGCTAGACGAAATCAAGCTTATCAGCTTGGAGCTTCATATAGAGTTCCTAGGGGATCACTCGGCAGTTTAAACTCAACTCTATCTTGGCCAATCCCTAATGTCAAGGTACCTCTCCCGATAGTAGTGATAACATCAGTCGTCGCTTGAAACAGACTGCCCAATATCCTCTCACAACCCTTTAGCTGTGACATGTCCATGACGATGAAATCCACCAGAAAGATAAACCTGTCGACTTTGACAAGTACATCCTCACACACTCCGTATGGATTCACAAAAGACCCATCCTCCAATTCAATAGTCATAGCAGATTTCTTTAGTTTCTTCAATCTAAGCTTTTGGAACTTGGTCAACGGCATAAGATTTATGCTAGCGCCTGAATCGCACTATGCATATGAGAAATTATGGCCGTCTATGGAACATGGGATGTAGAAACCTCCTAGATCCTTCATTTTCTGTGGTAAACTCCCATGGATAATTGAGCTCACCATCTCATTCACCCGACAAACATATGTGTCTTTTATTTGCCTTTTCTTGGTGATGATATCCTTGATAAATTTCCCATATGCGGGAATCTGTTCTATCATGTCCATAAATAGAATATTAATATGGAGCTTCCTAAACATGTCCAAGAACTTCTTGTAATGTCTATGCTCTTTCTTCGGCCTCGAACTATCCAGAAAAGACACAAAAACCTCCTTTAGCCGCTTGTGAGGTGGCACATATGGGCTTTTTGGGGTCTCCTCCCCTAAGCTTGCTTCAATGTCACCCTCTGTCATAGGCTTTGGTACATCATTTACAACTGGTGTAACTTGTGGCTTCTCATCTTTCGCAGTGGTTGTAGCTTCACCATGAAGTATGGCCTTCACCTGCTCTTCTTGCCTAGGTGTGGGAACGGCCGTGATGGGTTCTTGGCGGGATTTTCTGAATGGGAAATATCCTCCAGGTAGTCCATACAAACTGTGGGGATATGGTACTCTCAGTGTAGCCTTCGTGTCAAAAATCATTTTTCCTTCTTCATGGATTACCACCACCGGGGGCTCTACCTCATTAATAACAGATATTTACTTCACATGATGATGTGCTTGAACAAGATCTGCATTACCAGCTGGTCTTTTTTGATTTGCATGCTTCATGGCCGCCACTTCATTGGCGATTTGAGTCACCGTCGCCTCTAGTGTCCTCATCTGCGCTCCATGACTTTGCAATGTCTGCCCAAATTTAGTCAAAATCTCACCCTGGGACTGCAACTGCTTACTGAACATACTCATCATCTCTTGATTTTGTTGCACCACTTGACTAAGAAACTCAGTGCTTTTATCCCCTACCTTTGATTGTGGCTTTGCATCTGGATCTTGTAGGAAGTTGTTTGGATCCTTCCATGAGAATTTTCTATCCTTTCTCCAGGCAAACTCATTGTTCCTATAGCCCTGTTGTTGCATAAATTTGACTTGGGCTTCCTCATCAGATTCTTCCTCTTTCTCCACAGGCTTCTTAGCTATGAGATCTAATTTATCATTCAACTCCTTGATAGCCCTGGACTCACCTGCAACTTTAACTTGTTCTGGTGCATCCCTATCACTCCAAGACTGCTTCTTTTCCATATTCTTCAAAATCTCCCAACACCTTGTGCCAGTGTTGTTCAAGAAGAACCCCAAACCTGTGGAATCTAGGTTACTTCTATCATGCTCAGAAAGAGCAAAATAGAAAATCTTGACTTGTTTCTCCTTGTCAAGCCCATGATGTGGGCACCTCCTCAGCATTATCTGGAAACATTACCAGGTCTCAAAATATGTTTCACCGACTTTCTGACTGAAGTTATGAATTTTTCTTATTAGATCATTTGTCTTCTCGAGCGGAAAGAATCTTTTAAAGAAAACTTCAATCATGTGGTTCCAAGACTCCACATACTCATCGTCTAAGTTATGCAGCCATTCCCGAGCATTTCCCGCTAGAGAACTGGGAAATAATTTCAAATAGAGCGTCTCTTGTGGGAACATGTCTATCTTAATCATGTCACAGTTCTCCACGAACTGGCTTATGTGAGTCACCGAATCTTCATTCTTAAGCCCGTGAAATGCATTTTATTTGACCAAATTTATTAGTGTCAGATCAATCTTATAAGTTGGAATGTTAACTGCCTGCTTCTTTATTGGCCCCTTTGATGCTGATGAGGAAGAAGCCTTTATCTTCTCCCATATTGTCTATTCTTCTGCCATCGCTTCTGGTTCAGAATCCAAATCTATATCTTCAAGTTGGGTTTGAACGTTGTTCTCCTCATCGTTTGGTCCCAGTGGTGGGACCTCTGGTGATAGCTGTGTGTAGTCTGTGCTCCGCATCCTCACCATGAACTAGTACCTTCAAAGTAATAATTTAGGTTTGGTACAGTGCGAGATGATTTCTAAATAAAAAAAATATAATCATTGAATTTCAAAATTTATTAATAAAATAAAAAGTACCCTAGAGTGGCCTCTTGCAGCACTCGTAGTGCCGAAAATTGTCGTGTCCCTGGCAACGATGCCAAAAACTTGACACGCTTTTACCGTGCGTATAAAGCAAGTGCACGTGTCACTGTAGTATAGGCCTTTGTGAGGCCCGAGTTGAACTCAGGGACACTGAATTATCGGTAGACTACTATTAACTGCTCGCAATCAGCTAGACCAGTTCAAGGGTCCTGAGAATTGTTGAAAAATAAAAGAAAATAAAGTAAAACATAGCAATTGATTAAGGGTTTAGTTTAATCAATTCAAATGGAGATAGTTAGGATTGCGGTTTCACCGCGGGTTTTCATTGTATGAATTTCAACATAGTTAATCAGATTCATCTCTCAATCTGGGTAGTGGCCTGTAGTCAGAATTGTTCACTATCGTGATACAATTCACTACCTAAATCTAGGTTGGTTCCACCGTCGTAGTAACCTATACCCTAAATTAGGTGCATTAGAATCGACCTCTGGGTTTCCACCACTAACCGTACATTGCCTTGTTCAAGGAATTTATGAGTTAATGTGAATTCCGTCTCTTTTCAACCGTTAATTCTTCTTTCAAATAAATTAAAGGCATTAGATTATCATTAGGGTGATCAAGCATAATGATATAATGGAGAAAACGAAATCATACCACAGATTTAAGAGATAAATTATGAATTACTATGATAAAAACGTCATACAATGATTCCTCGAGCTACTCCCGGTCCTAAAGACAAAGGGGGTTAACCCCGCATGTTCATCTCATAGCAAGACATGATTGAAGAAAGGGGAAACATGGAGAAAAACGTGGATGAGTAATGTAAACCCCTGAACGGAGAAGATCCAAGCGTTCCTCAGCATAGAGTGTGCGATCTACAACCTTTCGGCGGTGGAGAACGTCTTCTTCGGCTCTCGGAACGGTTGGGGCGTGCTTCTGGGCTGCGTTCTTCTCTCCCTCCTTCTCAGGATGTGTGCAGCAGCTAATGACGTGATAGATGACTCCTGGCTGCCGTCATTAGGTATAAACACCAATTTAGGTCGCCAAAATATCACCACAGTTGGATTCGGGCCGATATGGAACAAACAATAATCTGACGGCATCGATACCATCGACACGGGTCGATGGTATCGATCCCTTGTGATATTGGCAAGCCTTCCTTCTTTTCTGTCATCCCACCTGATGCTGACTCGATACCATCGACGCACGTCGATGGTATCGACACCCTTAGGTGTCGGTTTTATCACTTTCCAACACTAAAGCTGTAGAGCGTCAATAGTATCGACTTTGGTGTCGATAGTATCAACTGGCTGATCGTTGGCAACTTGAAGGTATCTCGCTACCATCGACTTCCCAGTCGATAGTATCGACTCTATGTGGCTCCTTTCGGCTGTCTTCCTGTGACTATGTTGATACTATCGACGGGTTTCGATGGTATCGACAGCTGTATATATGTGTTTTCCCTGAAATTGCAAGACAAAGCCAAATCAACCGAGATAAAACCAATTATTATAATCATTTATGATCAAAACGATAAAATATGGGCGATTTGATACTGAAAGAGATTATAGGCTATAATAAGTGAATTATGCAATATTAATCACCAAAGTGATCAATAAACCCATAAAACGCAAGTAAAAAAAGTCTATAAATGCGACTCAAAATCATCGCATCAAGTCAAAATTGACTAAACACTTGTTTTGATGATGACTAAACCATTCCACTTATTTGTGTCTAATGTCTCTACTTGAGTGATTTCAAATTAGGTATAGACACACTCCAAATGCCCTAACTTGCACATCTCAACTTGAGAAAAGACACGTAAAAGTCAATACAAGTGCACATTTTTGGAATATGATGTAAATCCATCAGAATCATGTTGTAAATCACTTGTAATGATTGCATGACTTGTTATTAAGCTTAGAAAAAATCAGGAGAACTTATATCGAATATTTAAGCAATCAAAAGCCATTTTCTAAAATTCACATCAGGTTGTTCATCGGTCGAGTTGCAAACTCGACCGATCTTGATTGGATCTTGAAAATGACTTTTGGTCATTTGAGTTTTCATAACATAGAACTTGACTGATCCCTCTGCAGACTAAAACAAATTTAAGTGAATTGGTCAAGTTACCCCAGGACAAACTCGACCGATGGCCTAAATTGGTCTTGTCTTTTAGTGGGATCAGTCGAGTTACCTTTATAGAAACTCGACCAATTACGTTGTATGGAAAACTACAAAAAAGTGTTTCTAGCCATTATGGAGTTGCAACAATAAAAAATATAACTATTACAAGCCACAAAACGGATAGTTTTTGTTCTTAAGTGTTCTCAAAGGCTAAGAGGCATCCCCAACTATAAATAGGACCCCTTGGGATTCATTCTAAGGTTGAGTATTCAATGCAAAACTCTATATGAGGTTCCTATTCTATAGTTGAGTGTATCCTACTGCCTCCTCTCTCTCTCTCTCTCTAATATTAATCACTTGCTATATTTGTTAGAGTGAGTAGGAAATATGTAAGAGAGCTAGTCCTACATGTATATCTTGTAATGCTCTCATTTCCACCACCTCCCTATCTCTCTTTTCAACCATGAAGATGAAGGTTCTCTCTCTTGGCTGAGAGAGATGAAGAAGAACAAGGGAAAGAGTCCCTCAGTGAATATCAAGGATGAAGACTTAGAGAAAGAGTGGGTAAGACCTTGGTGAAGGCAGAAGTCTCCTTGCTCAAGTGGGTAAGTCCTTGGTGGAAGCTTCTCCGAGTGAAGGTGAAGTCAAAGGATGAAGATCCAAGAAGAGTGGGTAATTCCTAGAAGGCTGAAGACTTGTGCAAGAGTGGGTAAGTCCTTGGAGAAGGCTAAAGACTCATTGGAAAGTAGGTAACTCCTTGGTAAGGTTTAAGACTCTTTGTATTGGATAGGTAAGTAATTTGTTTGGTCATGTATTGTAAGTCTTATGAATGAATATAAGAGTGCAATGGTTAAGAAATCCTAGAGGTTGACCTCTCTAGGTAGTGGACTGACTCACTTCTAGTTTAAAGTGTGGAACCACTCTACATAGCTTGTCACTTGGTGTATGTTCAATCTCTCTCTCCCTTGCTATGCATGTTTAGTTGCACTCAATTGAGAATTTCCCTATCAACTATATTTTCTCAACCAATAGCCTTATTCTTTGGCACTCCCATTTGGTACATGTATATATGCATATTGTCATGCTTTAAATTACCTATCTTGCTTACAACTCTATCTCTCTGATTGCTATAAATTGGCATATCTATATCTTGGAATTACTTGTTTTGAGTTGATTTGCAAGTTTTGATGATGGTCTCTTTGGATCTATTGGTTGTGTCTATAAGGAAAAAGTATGTTCTGCACACAGTGTTGTCAATCGAGTTATGTGTATTCACAACTCGACCGATGATAGCTGTTGGCACCACCCATTGGTGCCTATCAGTTGTGTTTCTATCAGGAAATACTTGACCGACAAAGCTTCTATCAAAAAGCATATATATTTCATAATAACATATCTAGAGGCATGATAAAAATATAAGACATATCCAACCATGTGTAAACATGTTAGTAATACACTATTAAAGCATTAGAAATAGTTTTTTTAGCAATAATGTGAAGAGAAACACAAAATAGCACTTTTGACTCAAAAACCACATGCATAGTGCACACTAACTTGGAAAAACATATTACGATTGGATATCAGAAAGAAAAACATTACCTCATTTCTTACCATATCTTTTCCACTTGTTGTCACCATCTACACATCTCACCTTTCTTCTTTAATGTAGATTGACAAGTCAATTTGTAATTCAATGGCTCAAGTCTACCCATTTGCATGCAACCTGCAAGAAGAAAGATGAAATGGTTGGTGCCTATCAGTTGAGTTTCTATCAGGAAATACTTGACCGACAAAGCTTTTATCAAAAAGCATATATATTTCATAATAACATATCTAGAGGCATGATAAAAATATAATACATATCCAACCATGTGTAATCATGTTAGTAATACACTATTAAAGCATTAGAAATAGTTTTTTAGCAATAATGTGAAGAGAAACACAAAATAGCACTTTTGACTCAAAAACCACATGCATAGTGCACACTAACTTGGAAAAACATATTATGATTGGATATCAGAAAGAAAAACATTACCTCATTGCTTACCATATCTTTTCCACTTGTTGTCACCATCTACACATCTCACCTTTCTTCTTTCATGTAGATTGACAAGTCAATTTGTAATTCAATGGCTCAAGTCTACCCATTTGCATGCAACCTGCAAGAAGAAAGATGAAATGGTCCCCAATCATGTTTTTGGGTCTAGAGGGGTTAGCTTAGCAACCCAAGTCCTATTTCTCTTGGGTGCTTTCCTAAAAGGACAACAAGTAGAATAATGACCAAAATCATTGCAATAGTTACATGTGCCCATAGTCTTAGAACTAGAGGATTCTCCATGGAATATTAGAGGTCTTTTACCTTTGTTGTTCCTATGACTACTATCATACCCTAAATTGTGTCTACCAATTTGTTTAGTAGTATGGTGTAGGATGTCATTAAGATTCTTTTTACCAACTAAGAATCTTTGCAAAGAAGATCTCAAACTATAATTGTCATGCATAAGAGAAGCAATAGTAGAAGACAAATGATTTATATTATCTCTATCATGCAAAGGATCATTTTCTAAGCAAAGAGCATTAGTTAAATAAGAATATCTATCAATATAAAGAGAAGTAACATTATACTCTCTACCAGAACAAGATTCAAGCACATTAATTTTAGCAAGCAAAGAGGCATTTTCTGTTTCAAGTAAAGAAATCTTAGAAAGATAAACACCATTTTTAGATTATAATCCTTACAAAATGAAATCTTTGTCCTTGTTTTCAGATTTAAGAACATCAATATCATGCATGAGAGAATCAAAAATTAAGGTATGCTCTTCATTAGAGCCACTCACAATAGGTTGAGCTTCTAGAAATCTAATCTTGTCAAGCAAGCTATCATTTTCAAGTTTAAGAGAATCTACTTGACTAACATAAGCATTTTTATCATCAAACAAGAAAGTATTAGCATGTTCAAGATCATCTAGTTCTACATGCATATTATCAACAATTCTAGCAAGCTTTTTTCTTTTCTTTTTAGAAGACATAAGAGAGGCATGAGTAGAATTAATGATAGAAATTAAGGGTTATTTATATAAAGAGTTTAGATTTACCTTATTTGAGTCCTTTCTTATAAAAGCCATAAGAGAAAAATGACATTCTCCTTCTTCACTAGAGATTGAGCTAGATCCTCCACTTAAATCTTCACTTGAGCTTGAGTTGGAGGAGTCACCTGAGCTTGAGTGCCACTTCTCCTTCATCTTGTACTTCTCTTCTCTTTCCTTGTGATGATGGGTCTTCTTGCCTTATAGACAATCTATCTTTAAGTGACACTTTTTTCCACTCTTGAGGCACAGAATGGAGGAGGAATTCTTGCCTTTGTAGAATCTACCCTTGGAGTACATGGAATCTTCTTCAACATGAGAGGATGGAGAGGTTTGTCCCATAATAGCTTCAATTTGAGCCTTCATTTCAACCTTCTTTATTCTCTTTAGCTCTTTTTCCATTTGTCTTTCAACTTGTAAAGGCAGGTGCTTCACGGACCAACAACAAATACGTAGATATGGGCCTTGAGAGTATTAATGTTGGCATTGGTTTTTTCTCACCTGTGAAATGCTACTTATAGATGGGAATTGACCACCCAGCCAGATCCGTGCACTACTACATTTCATAGATTATCAATGACTGTCAACGAACAGTGATGCTGGATTGAATGCCCATAACAACATCAGGCATATTAGTATATTTGACCAAGGTGCATTAGTGCAGTCACCTTCCTTGCTCCCAATTCAAGGCCAATGAGCATCTCCGTGTTTGGGTAAAGTCCCTGAGGTGGGATTCGATGCAGCAGAGCCTGTCACGCTGCATCCCGTCAAAAAGGCTTAACTTGAGATGGCATCCTCTTCGTGTGGCACTTGGTGAGGGTGCAGATCTTGTTGTTGTCGTTCCCCATCTGCATTGTGTGGCGGTGCACCTGAGGAGGTTGCCCAACAATTGGGTGGCATATGATTCACGTCCTCGAGGGCGTGTAGACGTGGTTCATGGTTGTTCAAAACAGTTTGGCGGTGGCGCCCAAAATTTCTAATGCCACATTTGATCTGAGACTGTTGTTCAACAACAACGATTTGGTGAAGATGGACAGGGAAGTTTCTGTGTATCAACAAGGATGAAGTTGGTGGAGGGATACAAAAAGGTATATTTCCAGAGCAGAGAACGTGGGGGAATGAAAAGGGGACATGTGGGAATTATAAAGAAAGAAGACAAAATGATGGAAGTGGAAGGGTTGTGTTTGTTCAAGGATTATTGAACATTTCCCAAAAAGAAAGATTCAAAGTAAATGGAGAGAAGTAGATTTCATCATAAAATATCCATGTTATGAGGCAAGAGATAGTATGTTAATGAGGAGAGATGAAACTCTGTGTAGAAACTTTTTAAGAGAGACCTAGATTAGTGTGGACTTGATCGTAAAGTTTGTTGAAATGATAAGTTTGATAAGGATTTAGCCTAGAGAGTAGAGATACTAGATAACAAACGTGCCAAAAAAGGATATATTTTAATTGCATGTGCATGAGTGCATCAGACACTTGACATCTACAACGTCTTCAACATGCTTCTTATAAGTATCATTGTCATCTCTTGGAGCATTTTGAGCTGATTCCTCTGGTTCTAAAATTTCTGAGACATAGAGCTTGTGATCTTATGTGAGAACATTTCTCAAAATCCTAAACCAATCATGGAAGTTGTTCCCAATAAGTTTTTCCTTCTCAAGGACCGATCACAGAGAAAAGTGATTGTTTGTTGTTATCATTTGATTCTATAAGAGAATTTGCATTTTTTTCAAAAACTCATTTTTTGATTTGATTTGATTTGATTAAATTTGATTGATAATAATTAGGTCTTTAATTAATCATCATTCACATTATTTTTTTAGATTGATAACTCTCAAGTATCAATTCAGAAAATTGCAACAAATAATTTTCTAATGAGACAAGATCCTTATTTCATCAAATCACGAGTTGGCTTTTGCCTATTGCCCAGAACTTGATTATTTAGGTAGGCCATCATGCCAATTTCATCAGATGCAACTCTTGGATAGATGATATGCGCAACACCTTACTATGATCATATGTATGCCTCTGGTCTTAGGCTCTCCAAGTCACCAGTTAAGCCTAACTCAACAGACAATTTGATATATACACACAATGCTTTGTCCAAATATACATATCTACAATCAAACTTCCACGAGATAGATGGAACGACATGCTTTATGCAAATCTACACTTGGTCGGTCACGCTTTTCATGTGTATTTCTATTGGAAAGCATTTTAGTCTTAATATGTTTGATTGAGGGATTTTATATATATCATATACATATACATATAGTGTATCCTATCACCACATATATAGTACATATCATATACATGCTATGTATATCCCACAACATAAACATGCAATATGAAACAAAAAGATGGTTATGGCCATGTCTATTTGTAATTCCTTGGAGCCACAAGGAATTATTACCACCTAGGTCAATCATCACATCACATGTATGAACTTGTTATTGGTGTAGACCTCTTCTTGCCAATTTGGGTAGATTGGTTCAACCCATGAACCGATCACCTCACCTCTTGGTCGGTTGGTTGGTCCTCGTATCCAACTAATGTCTAGACACCTTCCAGACAGTCAGTTGGGCCTTCTGGGATGATCATTTGGCTTCCTACCCAACCGATGTTTGGACTCTTTCTAAATGGTTGGTTGGATTCACCAGACGGTCATCTGGTTCCATCACTCTATCCTCCTTGGTCCTCTAGATGGTCAGATCATCTCACGAACTGGTCGTCTCAACTGATGATGAACATCTACAACGTCGTTGCAAGAAAAGAAAATATCCTATTGTTACTTTATTACATTGAATAAGAGAAACCTTGAGTTACATTCGAGGGGAGAAAGGTAGGAAAGCATTAACTTTAAATTAGGAAGAGGGAGGTAGAGGCTCGGTACACAAACTGAGATAAGAAAGAACCAAACCATCTAACCAAAATTAGATATAGGGCATTGGCCATAACCACACTACACATCCACCATCAAAACCACTTTTAGGATGACGTGTGTAATTTTTTTTTTGTGTGTGTGTGTATATATTAGTTTGGGATTATGTGGTCTTTGATCGAATATGCATATGAGAGAAGTTTAAATATTTGCACCATATGCAATAAATAAATGATAAAACAAAAAATATGATCATATATATTATCTTAAAACATAATAAATTGACATGGCTCTAATACCACTATTAGGAAATACGGGCACAGAGTATAGTAGCGGAAACAAAAAAATGTCTATCTATATTCTCATAACATCAAGATTGTATCCACTACTATGAAATAGGAAGGATGGTTTTAGCGAGTTGTACCTAGTCGTGGAGCAAGTCCAGCAAGAAAACTTGCTTCTCTGCAACTGCTGACTAGTTGCTTTAGGATGGTGGATGTGCAACCCCTAGTCTTCACCACGAATAGCTATCTGCGCAACCTCTACTAACTCTACAACAACTACGATGGTCTCTCCATAGACCTAAACACTTAAGTAATCATTCCAATTGTCATTCAAGATCAAACTTCTCTTCTAGATGTGTTCCTTTCTGTGTGACCCTATAGGTCCCATGTCATGTTGGTAGTGAATGCACATAACTTGATTATGACATCACAAGCAAAGAGTGGTGCCTAGTCACACATCAGTGCTACTCAAGTGAATGGAAAATTGGAGAAAAATTTCAACCTACAATCTATGTAAGGTGTTGCAGTGATTGTATAGATCCTTTATCTCGGATATCTAGGATGAACTCAAGACATGGAAGGTCATCCTATCAACGTTCAATCCATGTTCCTTGAACTAACAGTAGACTATCTGAGATAATATGACCTCAATATCATATATTGATTCACATGTGCATGCGCATGCATTTCTCAGTCTCACTTATCAAGTGGCCAGGATATCATACTCCAATCGGAGGGACAAATCCCATATGTATCACTCACAATCTATCCCCATGTGTCAAAGTCACCCAATCATCACTGCTATAAAAACCCATGTTTCAGGACTATGTTTGATGGTGTCAATTGTACCCAATGACATGTGATGAGTGTAGTGATTTTAGGTCTAAGAATTACAATCACTACCTTCACTATCAGAGATGACTGTGACCACCACAACCATGTGTCATTATCAAGGTGGGTCTATCCGATACATTGTTCCCTAACATGCATCTGTGTGCTTGGTTTTATATTGCCATATCATGTCTAATGAGATTTAGTCATCAACCAACTCATACTATGATATTATGTATTATTATTTTCTATCAACCTTCCATGATAACAACCGATCAAGGACATAATGATAATTTGTATATATACTCTTAACATCTGTATGATCTCACCCACAAGGGTTGTAACTTGAACACATAGATCATTGAGTAATATTATTCTCTATACATTCATATTGTTTCTTCATTATCTCATAACTGAATGAAACAAAATGAATTGGAAGCTTGCCTTTATAATTATTAATAAAATCCTTTAAGGTATATGCCATGTCAATCATCACATGATTGGCTCTATGGGCATACCTTATTAATGATGATATGTTGTTATGTATACAAAAAACATTTTTTACAACAGTTCATTTTTCCATTTTACAACAGGTGTTAACCATTATATTAGATCACTTGGTCTTATGGGGGGTGCTTTATACAACATATGATGTGCATGTTGTAATACATATATTGTATGCAACAATTGAAACATGTTGTCTTTCAATGAATGAACCATTTTAACATGGGTGTTTTATACAACATGTGGTACACCCATTGTAATATATATTGTACAATAGTTGAACCATGTTGTCTTTCACTAAACACACCGTTGTAATAGGGGTGTTTTTACAACATGTGGTACACCTGTTGTAATATATATATTATACAACTGTTGAAGTATGTTGTCTTGCACTAAACCCACTCATTCTAATAGGGATGTTTTTTACAACATGCAATGCACCTATTGTAATATATATGTTTATGCAACAGTTGAAGCATATTGTCTTTTGATAAATACACATGTTCTAATAGGGATGTTTATACAACATGTGGTGTGCTTGTTGTAATATTCACATTTTATACAACATGTGGTGCATGTTGTAGTTCATTAGATACTCCTGTTGTCATAGGGATCTGTTTTCCAAACACACCTGTGTAATAGGTGTGGATAACACAACATGTGTCGTTTGTTGTAGTATCACATCTTTTACAACATACTATTAACTATTGTATTTGATTAGAGTTTGACAGGTCATATCGAACCAATTTTATTAATAAAATTAACTATATTTTAAAAATAATAGTAAATATGAATTTGTTCTTTTCTTCATTTCACAAACAAGCATATAATTGAACAAAATTTCCATCAAATCTTGAAAAAAACTGGCATTGAATTTAATAAATAATCAATCATCCATACAAAGATTTTGTAATACAAAGTACTTAGTACTCACTCCAAAAATGAACTAAAAAGTAACTACAAAGGTTTCTCACATTGGTCTATGCAAAAGAACATATGTCTTCCCCTCGTGTCACATATTCTGATGTGTGCTCAAGAACATACATCACCCACTCATTTCAGACCTCGTTGATCTCTTCTTGGTTGAAGTAACAACCAATATACTCCGAATAATATGTCAAATATATCAATTTATTGTCATTTATTCAATGTATTTAGAAATTTGAACAAACTAAAAGAATATAATGATAAGTAGCTTACACATTCAGGAATATTTTATACGAGTAGAGTATATTACACTAGTTCAAGGCAACATGACTTATAATACCTATGAAGCCTTCCTTATAAATATACAAATATATAATTTCTTTGTTCTCCTCATCAATGCATGCAATAAACTAGAAGTTCTCTTAAAAGAGATATTGCCACATACACCAACCTTCAAGGATAGAGCTAGAAACATGTAGTTGGGGGGGCATGGTTAAGTAATTGAACTTGAAAAACAAATTGCATAAGAACTATTATTCAGACAACATTCTTGCAACTAATTGTTTGCATTCTGCTTTTTTATTCTTTTTAGATCACAAAAATGATATTACTTGACTAGTTGTTCTAAAGGATACAACATAAGAGTGAGTTAATAAATAAATAAAATATATCAACAACATATGTGTCCTAATGAGATGTAGCAATTTAAAAAAGTAACATACAAAATACATGAAAATATATTGTACATTTTTTCACCATTTAGAAAACTCAAGCAACTTGTTGTCAATATATATGTTACAACTTCTCCAAACGAGAGTATATCTGTAGTTTTTACTATTCTATTTTTGCCAATGAACAATACTCTTTCAGAACAAAACAATGATGGCGTATAAGAAGCTCTATCTCTCTATTTTATATTCATTTTAGATCTTGTGGCATACAATCTTAGAGTAGTGGTGGTTTTTAAACCATTCTTTCAAAGTCAAAGTCAGTTTTTTATACAGAATAAAAAGATATTAGGAAAGTAGAATGTAACAGAGAGACTTTTTTTCTTCAAAGCAAAAGTTTGTATATACCATATGTGTGCATGGAATAATTAAGGAGATGACTCCCCATGGACCATGTGCAACTAAGACCCTTTGACTTCTAAATTTTTTTGCGTGCAAGGAAAAGTTTGTATAAAGTGTGCTAATAACTCAAAAAAAATATTTGTACATACCATATAAATATATTTTAATTTCCACACAAATAATTCAGTCTTAGATCCTTGGAAAATTTTCATTAATATATTTATTTGTATTTCATATATTAAGGATGTTTAAAATATAGGAGGAGGGTTCTCAAAAAATTAAACAATGTCATCAATAGAAAGCTTGTGATTTGTTATCCTGATTAACTAAGACTAGTTAAACTACAATTCAGTTTTGATTTATTTGCACTTGTTTTACTTAAGTGTTAAAACTTTATGCATTTTCTTGAGTAGTTGTTGCTATAATATATGTATATTAGTGGATGAGAAGGAAGAATGATTGAAAGATGAGACATGATTCAAACAAAAAGAAAAAACACAAAATGATTGATGTTTTCAAAAAGGAGGAACAAGAAAAGGAGAAAGATAATTAGGAATTAATTAACTATAACTAATTACATTTTTTTTAATTTGGCAGGGTGGTGAGGCCCCAGTTTGTCCCCCCTCCCTCTGTCCTTGCCGACCTTTGATACTGCATATAAATAACAAAAATGTTCTATTGTAAGTTGTTGTTAGCATTCAGCCTCATATCCATTCTACTAATGTAAGATGTTGGTTTATTTGTTTATTTTAAGGAAATGCATTCATCAACACCATCATTTTAATAATATATCATGATTTCATTATGTGATTGGATATATAACAAAATTAGTATTTCATATTATTCATCATAACCAGAGAAAATACTATAATAGATTCAAAAAAGGTATTAAAGCACAACATAAAAGGGGATTAACGTGAGAAATAGATTAAGAAGAGAGAAATACTACCATATATGCACATGTGTTGCAAGTCAATGTCATTCTTTAGCTTTGATGAACTAGTTGAATGATTCTATTACTGGACACATTAATTTCAATTTAGTTCATGTTTCAACTAGGATCATTAACCCAAATATCACTTATAGAAATATAGGGGATCATATCTTATTTTTGAATGAGTGGGGGCACATAAACAGAGAGAAGAAGTTCTTCATGGACTGGTGCATGCTTATATGTTTAAGGGGGGGTTATTGGAATTACACTTTTGAAAGTGTAGAAAAAATACAGTGATTATGTTGCCTTGTTTGTTGTAGTGGTGGAAAAGGAGAGGAAGAAACAAACTACAAAGTTTGTTTTCATCTTTAGTACAAGGTTGAAGACAATATTGTGGGCATTAGATCATGATCCAATGGCTGCCTTATACACCTTAAATGAAAGGGGCACTCAAGATAGAAACTATAGTCTCAAACAAATAAGCTTCATGTATTGAATGAATCAATTTCTTACTTTGTCAACTATATTTCAAATTTCAAAAATTAATATCTTCAAAATTGTAATTGAAAATGAATTAAAATTCTGGGCATTACTTCATATTGAAGTTATCTATGTCATGACCTAAAATTAAATTAAATTAAAATTCTTTGACCCCTCAAATAAATTATTTATCATATCTTTCCTCAAAGGACATAAAATAACTTACCATTATTTGTTAATCCTCTAGAAATCATCAAAACTCCAATCTATACTCAAAATTCTCCAATAAAAGTTTCACCTCAATTGGATAAATAAAACTTGAGATATTAACTTTTTATTATTTCATTGAAATAATGTAAATGACTTAAACCATTAAACTTTGTTCGAACGTAGTTCTTGGATAATTTTATAAACCATCAAACAAGATCTAATTGGTCTGAAATTTCATATCACACTTTAATATTAACCTACTCCTCCAAGTTTCATAAAAAAAATTGTTTAACCATCTAACTAAAATATCTCCAAAAATATCATTTCTGGCCCATATAAAATATATAATTATTCAAATGATCTCCAAAAATTCTAAAATCTTAACCATATATCTAATAAATTTTGGGGTCATTTGGATACACCAAAATGATGTCATCCATGGAGCCTTTTTCATAAGAAAAACAATTCTCTGATTACATGCTCATGATTAAATTCTTTGTTAAGAATTTGGGTTCGTGTCTATTCTGGGTCAAAACATCTAATTCATGGTTGCTCGTTCAGATTCTCAAGAATAGACCTAGATTGAGAAAATCAGATCTAGAATCAAACCCAGAGCCATTTTTAACAATTATTTATCAAGAAAAACTAATCATGAGGTTAAGGTCTGTCTTATAAGAGTTCAAAATTTCAAGGACTTAATTACATAATTACTCGGTGTTAGGTTCACTAAACATATATTGAAATTGATAATGGTGTGAGGTACGAGTCTAATAATGGGACCGATTGGGTGTTAGAGTGAGGCAGAGGAAAGATGAATAGAGGGGAAGAGAGGATGAATTCATCACAAAAATTAAAAAGAGAGGAACTAAATGTGGCCGAGAAAGTTTTGTATTTTTGTACTAAGGAAATTTTCTTAATAAAAAGGACATAATGTGATTATGAAATAGGGTGGAGTCTGTTGTGTAATTATGGTATATAACAACAAGTCAAAGTTTGTTGTATCATCTTTGTATATAACAATAGATTACGACATGTTGTGTGAATATGGTCTATTACAACATGTAGCTATTACAACAGGTGAACTCGTATTGTGTGATTATAGTATATTACAACAGGTTAGTCTATGTTGTGTAATGGTGGTCTACTAACACGATTTATCATGTGTGACTATTACAATGGATCACAATATGTTGTGTAATTAAGGTCTTTGACAATAGGTTTAAGTATGTTGTGATACTATAGTATTTCAACATTTTAGCACATGTTGTAATATCATGTATAACCTCAATAGGTTTAGTCTATTGTAAATAACTTGTGTTGTATAAACATACAATATAAAACACACAAATAGGTTTGTTGTGATAAGTATGCTAACTACAATACAACTCACCGAACTCCCATTGTAAAAAGCATTTTCTGGTCTAGTATACGTACTTGCACACTTTTGCATGCACCCATGTACATTGTATAGAAATATATAGATCCATGCTTTTGTTTCATGTTGTTTTAGGTAAATGAAAGATAAGAAGATATTAATATATCATAATCCATATGAAATTATGTGAAGGCATTAAAGTTGACTAAAGGAGGATTAGATAGATACTCTTCTCATATGTAGTTACGTACAATATTGATGATAGAAATTCATGTAACTCCTTTTTTTTAGAGAAGTCAGGAAGCTATTTTATTCATCTTTCCTTCCTCTTGCAAGCCAATTTAAAAAACTATTACAATTCAAACTACTAGATGCAAAATTAAACATGGTAGTACTACTACCATTATAGGCTTCTAATTGGATTATCCCCTCTACACTAGGAGGAGGGTTTATATAATGATATAGTAGTGGTTTGTCTTGACGTGATGCTTCACCAAAGTATCTGTAGGCTGGCTGACTTCTCAATATCCAAGTTGAATTATCCACTCTCTTCTCAAATGCTTCTTGATCTTTATAGTCTAGGTGGCGATCTTCTATTACACATAGTCTCCTCCTATATAGACAGAATGACATTTTTACAATCAGTTTCAAAGCATGCCTTCTCAATGTGATTCTTAGTAGCATATTCCATTGCATCAAGAATGATATCCAGTTCAACCTCTAGGGCATTGGTTGTGTTCATTAGTCTACCTCCTCCACTTAATCATTTCCCAATAGCATCTCTACAAACAAAAGTTGTCACCGCTTTATCCTTCCCAACTGCCACATCAAAGTTGAACTTAACATACCCTTCTTCAGGTAGAACCCATTTTGGCTTGTCTCTGGCTATCAGGATCTCTTCAAGCCGTTCCTATACCTTTAAAGTTACAATAATGGCTTGCTTAATTTGCCCCCACTTGTCTATCAACATGCCACTTCACCTCCTCTGTGACAAAGTGAGTTTTTACTTATATTTTATCTCTCTTGTAATTTTGTTATTTCCAATTATACCCTCAACCATATTCCATGCTTATTAGACTAAAAGTAATTACCAATTTCATAAAAATCCAAACCCTTAATTCATAATAGATGGAATACATGTATTAGGGTACACAATTAATTTATATAATAAACTTTTGAGTTTGGCCCTCAATTTTATACCATGGTTGGATAATGATATCATGAAGATCTACCTAAAATTATGTTGCAATTACATGAACCAATTAGGAGTTTTGAGACTTTGAAATTATACATGTTATTTCTTTTATTCCTAGCCTAGGACCTAAGTGTGCAAGCTTAATTGATCAAATATGTGACATTTCATGTCACACGTGTCCCAGCTGACTAAGGGGTGGGTCACTTGATGCATGCATGCATCTTAGCTATCCTATCATACTGATCACATATTAGATGGGAGTCGATGGTAGGGATTTCATCCCTAACCTCCCATAAGGCCCGAGATTCACTCCCAACAGAACAAGTAACCACCTCGATACCGTGGCGATTATCTAGACTCTTTTGATGTGAGATTTTTGGAAGACGAGTTCCTCTCACCAAACCAAGATCAATGACCCCTTCCACACATCCCCTCACCCACAGAGTAGGGAGAATGACCTCCTGAGACTCCACGCCTCTCACCTAGCGTTGGCGACATCTTTAGGGATTTCTTGACTATGCACTCTCTGTGCTATATAAACCCTACCTTAGCTACGTCCAGCCTCCCTTAGTCACCCTCAAACTCCAATTTGAAGCACCAGACCACTGAACACCACCACCAATCCCACCTCCTCTCCTCCACTTCACCACCTCAGTTGTTCCTCCACAAACATCCCCACACCAAATAATCCTCACCATCAACTTCACCTAACACCCACGAGCATACGAGGTAACCTCCACTAAGCCTAGAACCCCCATCCACATCTAACTCTCTCTCTCCAGTTACCTCGCACTTCCACGCAGTGGCGCTGAGTTCTAGAGGGAGCCAGAGCCCTAAAACCCCACGTCTCTAGCTGGGGCAGCCTCACGGAGGTGACGACACCCTCATCCATACGGCAACACCACCCAAAAGCAAGTAGGAGCTCACTGGAGTCCTATCTAGGCTGCTCGAGCCTTGCACAAGTAATAGAAGAGAGGGAACAACATGGAGCAGATGGGGACTGAGGTGGACCAATCCCCAATTACCACTTCACCTCTCACGAGTCAACAAGGGAGAAAGAGGGAAGGACCACATGAAAGCCATCTTGCTTGTGTAGACCAATCACAGAGCGCCACATAAAGTTGATTCAGTCGACCCACACTCAACCATTAGGCTGACTCATCCAAACCACACTCAACCTTTGCAATACCCAATCAATCGTGGCCATTGCCAGATTCAACCATTGATCAAGGTAAAAATCTCGATCTTTTTTATTTAATCAATAGAAAACATATTACCTTAGAAAAATCATTGAAAATAGTAGGAATATCGGATGGTAATAAAATTATATACCATTTTCATCAAAAAATACAACCTTTGCAAATAAAATACTCTCTGGGCCAAGATCTGACTCATTTTCCAAAAGTGTTAATTTGGATCCTAATGATTATACTTATGTAATCTAATTATGTAATAATGGTTGTTAATTAATGTAACCTGATTATTTGTGCAACCTAACCCTAGTAGAGTCCTTAAATCTCACATAGCTCAAAACCCGAGCCAAATAGGGATAGTGACTAAATAATCATAGAAAACCCTAAATTCTAATCTCTCTACATATGTATACTTCATGCAATTATATGCTAAACCCTAATTCCCTTCATGACCCCTTATGATCATGACTGACCCTAAAACCCTAGATCTAACTCGGATCCCTTTGAATCATGTGAATCCAAGTCAGAAACCACATAATGATCTGACCCATAATAGAAACCCTAGATATGCATGCTCCCCTTTTTAGATAAAAAAATATATCATCAAATAAATGAAACTTTTATATGAATACCTGATCCGGTAACTCCAAAACAAGACAAAAGTAATGCATAATCCCTGATCTACTCCTAGGAGGGTGAAAATCACCCCTACTAGAGATTAAATCCTAATAACATGAAAACCTTAATATAGGATGATGAGAACCATAATGACATTAGGTCCTTGTTTTCCTTTCAGGGTGATCTATTCTCTTAATCTAGGCTTGTTGAAATCAAGATCTGAGATTCAAGGTACATGGATATAAGTATAAGACTAGTTTTGCTTGATGGTATATTATGAGTAATTGCTAGCTTGTAGTTGTATAATCTTGTTGGATGTATATTTATACATATTCTCACTTTTCTGCCTTGAACACTAAGAGAACTAAGGAAAGAAAATGGAATGTAGTTACTAATTGTTCATTAATCTCTGTATTAGAGATGAAAAATATTAATGATGACTAGCACCTCCCTAATGGTACAAGGTACGCGGGGAGATCCCTAATGGTACAAGGTACGCGGGGATAGGGCCCAATAATATATGTTTGTGCTAAGTCCACCATAGTAATACATGTCCATTGAAATATGATTAATAACATGAGTTTACCTAATTTTCCACCTTAAATAATGTTTTCTTTTTCTTTCTTCTTTTTCAAGTAGTTTAAATATCCCAACATAGTATAGTATTTTGCAACCACGTACCAACATTATGTTCATGTTTTTGTTTCTCATATTTTCTAGGTATAAGGAACAAATAAAGTATCTCAAAGTACCAAAAGCTGCTAAATAATTGGGCACAGAGGATATCTAGATAGATTGCTATTTCTTATCACTTTTTCATTTAGATAGTTGTTTATTCTACTAGATGATGTATAGGATTCTCTATGTCCTATGTACTTTCATTCGATAGAACTATTTTCTTCCTTTTCCTTAAATAATATGTATGACTTTTATCCTCAATAAATTCTATTTTGTGTGGCTATTTAATGATGCTTGTGAATAACGATCTGGCTCCTTTTCACAATTTAGTTGAATTCCACAATCTCTTTTATTTTCCCTTTTGACTTCTTCAAATATGAGTGCACGCATATTTAGGAATGTCATTAAGGAAAGTATATAGAAATTAGGATCGTCACAGTTGGTATCAGAGAAAATGTTCACATATCATAGTCACATGAACCTCATTCACTCTATTGTGAGTCCAGGGTAGTCCTTGGGTTAGGGATATGAAGGGTGGAGGTGTGTAGGATAGCATCTGCCACCAAGTCTCTGAGCCACTTTGCTTGGCAATCCCGAGGCTACCTTTATGGCAGTATAAGTCTACCTGGACAATACCCCGAGTGTCCCCTACTTCTTGGGCATACCTTAATTAGGACCCTTCTCATCTATAGATATTCCCTCTCACCTCCTCTATAGGGAAAATTTCCCCCTCATCTTCATTTATATATATTTTCCTCTCACCTCTATGACATAAGATTAGGACAAAGTGTCACTCTATTTAGAAGTCCTAAGGATTGAATGATAAGGATTTTAGGGTATCCTCCACAAATCATAAAGATCATTAATAACTAATAAAGAATAATAATGGCATATAATATGATTCAAAAAAATTTATGATAAATCTAACATGTTCCACATAATTTCAGGATGCCTCCCAAGACCTGTAACTCCAAGGCCTCCGAAGAGTCATCCTGTAAGAAGAGGAAGGAACATGAAACCTCTGAGGTACCTGATCTTGATAGTGCAGCCAAAGAAAGGTGAAAAGAACAAAAGAAAATCCTTCTAGACTTCATGGAGACCCTTTCCCTAAAAGGAACCCCTAAACCCAGCTCATCTAGGAAGAAGGAGGTGATTGTGTTAGATTTCATTAAGCTCAATCTTGATACCTTTTGGGGGAAGGAATAGCTTGAGGACATGGATAAGACTGAAGCTTGGATCTTGTATATGGAGAACACCTTTCGTACCCTAGAAGTACCCAATGAAAAGATGGTCAAATTCACCACCCATCTACTTAAGGGAGGGGCAAAAATCTAGTGGGAAAACTATTGGGTAATAGGGGAGAAGAAGTGGACAATATGGGATGGGAAGCCTTCAAAAACCCTCTTCACTAACCATTTTACACCTATAGCTGAGAGGAAGAGGAAGGAGAGGATGCATATGGAACTTAAGCAGAGAAGTCTCTCAGTAGCTAACAACACCTGGAAGTTTAGGCTTCTGGAGCATTACACACCTATTAAGACAGAAGATCACCTCATTGAGCACTATGTCAAATGCCTAGTCATTCATTTGAAAACCCTAGTCATTGCCTCCCATCCCAGAAACATAGATGAAGCCCTAGTCACTGACAAGGAGTGGCTCAAGTGGTCAATCATGGTGTCCCCTAACAAAGGGACTCAGGTTTGAATCCCAGTTTCTGCCTTGATTTACCACCCTCATGGGCATTTTTCCTCCGCCACGGGCATGGGAGAGGGGGGAGAAATCTTTTTCTCTTTATCCCATAGATGAAGCCCTAGACATGGCCCTCAAATTAGAAAGGGAATAGGGTTTGCAGAAGCCTTCTATCATGGGTACTTAGGGTTAACCATCATCTAGGAGGATGAGTCTAGGAAATTCCACCCTGGCCACAACAATAAGGGATCAAGAAAAGGAATATGTTTAGGTAAGAGAGGATAGATAAGCCACCATAACCATCAAAGGAAGACTCGTCCCAAGTGCAAGACTTGTGGGCATTTCCATGGTGGGGTATGACGTCATACCAAGCCGGTCTGCTATAACTGCAAGAAGGTGGGCCATTTCGTCGCCAAGTTCCTGACTCCCTCCATCTTTGGCAATCCTACAGTAGGTGCTCTACTGCCTCAGGGACACCGCAATGCAAGAGTGTTCGTAGTGACAGTAGAGGAAGCAAAGGCAAATCTCAACCAGCTCGTTGAATGTAACCAAAAAAATCATTTCATATACCTAATATCTATTCAAATGCCTTTGAATTATTCATAATATAATTATCATGTGTAGGCATTGTATTTTTGAATGATCATCTTGTCAAAGCTTTATTGGATTCAGGATCAACAAACACATCATTTCTCAAAATCTGGCATCTATGTTACACTTGCATATAAGGGACTTGGGATATATTCTTAATGTATCGACTCCTAGTGACAAAATACTTACTACATTATAGAAAACATATATCCTATCTCTAAAATTTGAAAATCATGACTAGACATTCGAATTCATCCTCTTAACTATGGAAGGCTTTGATATTATACTTGGTAGGGATTGTTTCTACAAGTATCATGCTCAAATTGACTGTAGAAACAAGATGGTAGTCATCTCTCAGTCTCATTCTTGTCTTGTGGTGATCCCTAGGGGAAGCAGATGCTGCAATAATACTATAATTTCCTCTCTTAAAGCTAAAAAGCTAATTTCTAAAGGATGTAAAGTCTTCCTCACATTAGTCTCACATACCAGTCCTAGTAGTGGGCATGTAGAAAGATTGGAGGTGGTACATGACTTTCTTGTTGTTTTTTCAGAGGAGCTTCCTAGGCTGCCTCCAAATAGAGACATTGAGTTCTCCATAGACATTCTTGCTGGAACTACTCCGATTTCTAGGGAACCATATAGGAAGGCCCCTACTGATCTTATGGAGTTGAAGAAATATCTACAAGAACTTCTTAAAAAAGGGTTCATTCATCCTAGTGTTTCCCCTTGGGGTGCGCCTTTTCTCTTTGTCAAAAATAAAGACGGTTCTATGTGTATGTGTATTGACTACCACATGTTGAACCAAGCCACTATTAAAAACAAGTATCCTCTCCCTCGCATTGATGACCTCTTTCATCATCTTCACACTGCCAAAGTATTCTAAAAAATTGATCTTCATTCTGGCTACCATCAACGCAAAGTCAAAGATTCTGATATTTCTAAAGCTACTTTTTGAACTCGTTTTGGGCATTATGAGTTTCTAGTGATGCCATTTGGGTTGACCAATGCACCTGGTGTATTCATGAATCTGATAAACAAAGTATTATAACCTTATCTTGATGAGTTTGTGGTCATCTGCATCGATGACATCTTGATTTATTCTGATTCTATGGAAAAACATCGTGACCATTTGAAGGCAGTTCTTTAGATCCTTTGAGCTTAGAAGTTTTATGGCAAGCTCTGTAAATGTAAATTATGGATTGATAAAGTAATGTTTCTTGCAAATGTTTCTTGGAAAGTTTTATGGCAACCTCTCTAAATGTAAATTATGGTGATCACCAAACAGTCTTGAGACCGTTTGGGTCACTCAACTCAAACTTCAACCTAATTCAATTATCAAATCTACAATTAACCCAATTAGGGTTTAGAGGGTTGATGGACCTTTAATTGGTGAATCACTTGGAGTTAATTGATAATTTTTGATAGGTGATTAGTCTAAATTATTCTGAATAGACCTCCAAATGGTCAATGCTTGTTCAATGCCACCAAACAGTCTTGGACCGTTTGCTTCTATGTGGTTTGGATGAAACCGTTTGCAATCAAATAGTTTGAAACCGTTTGCTCCCAAACGGTTTGGGAAACCGTTTGCGCACAAAGGCAAACCGTTTGGTAAAGTGATTTTTCTTTGGATAATCATCAAATTTAATGTCATCATATTCTTCCTACGAGCAACCAAGAACTGTTGCTAGTCTTCACGGAAGTTATAGAAATTAACCAAAAGAGTACCAAAGAAGAATTGTTGAGCATTATCAATGCTTAAGGGTTAGAGCTATGAAACCCGCCTTTAGAACTGATCCAGAGCTCCAAGATCCATAGATTTAATGGTGGATTGAGCTCCAGCAGTTGTCCAAGGTTCGTTCTTCAATCTTTGGATGAACAAGGTGGCTAGAAAAGAAAATCGTGTGAAGAAAACCATGAATCTAACCCTATTTTGTGGTTTCCACCATGCATTCGAGGTAGGAGATGACCCACACTTACCTATTCTCTAGAGATCCTACTTGGTCGGCCAAAGCAAGGTGATAAGGAAAAGAAACTAAGGAACGATCCTTTGGTGTTTTGGAAAAAGGTACATATATATATTTATGGGTTTTCAAGGAAAAAGGAAAAAGAGGATTCTTTCCTTTTATCTCCCAAACATATCCACCAAGGCTCCATACATTCTTTGGCCATGTATCCACATTCTAATACCTTGCAAAACTTCTTCATTACCCAAGGTTTAAAGGAAAAGGACCAAGCATCTCAAAGAGTTATGTGTTAATATCCATCTTTTAGTGGATATTGCTTTATATAATATTTATTGTAAATGACTTCCACTCTAATAAGATATTTTTGGTTCCCAAGCATGTAAAAAGCTTGTCCAAACTATTGCAAACACATCCTCCAACTTTTGTTTGAAGGGCTCCATAATTAATATATTTCCCTTTTACATTAAGTTATATTAAAGAGCCATTTGTGCTTAAATCTTGATTATTTCAAAGTCCAAATTCTCTCTCCTCCAAGATAATTCAAATGAGGAGCCCCTATCATTTTGTTTGCTCTAATTGATGCCAAGAAACATGAGAGACCCTCTAGAGATGATATTTTACATGTTGAACCCTAGGTTTTGGGTAATTTGCACATTACACCAAAACTAGGTTTTAATGCTCAAGGATTATTCTACAAGCTATATCTTAATGTCCAAGCTTGTGGAATCCATACCACTACATCATATACATACTTATGATGTCTCAACATCAGAGGAACATTTTATTATGTGCATTTTGCAAGTTAATCCTTCTACTTGGGTAATTTGCACATTAGTCCAAAGTTAACAAAACAATGTTTCAACATTATTCAAAAAGGAATGAAAATGAAATATAGGTTCCTCAAAAGCCTTAATTACATTTCAAAGGATAAACACAAGCATCTAATCACTTATTTAAGAAAAACACTTAGGGTTAATACATAACCCAGGTCAGGGATGTTACAAATTATCCACCCCTTACAAGGATTTCATCCCCGAAATCATTACACAAACATTTTTTTAAGAGAAAAGAGTAGGGTATTTCCTCCTCATCTCTTCCTCTAGTTCCCACGTGGCTTCTTCAACACCACAGTGATTCCAGAGGACTTTCACAAGACTTATGTCTTTCTTTTTCAGCTTTTTAATTCTTCTGTCAAGGATCAACACAGGTCCTTCTATATAAGATATATCATCATTCAATTTTACTTCCATAGGCTACATAACTGATTCTGTATCAAGATGACATTTCCTTAACATGAAAATGTGGAACACTGGGTGTAACTTTTGCAACTCTGGTGGTAACTCTAGCTTATAAGCTACCTTTCCAATCCGTTCAATGATTGGATAAGGCCCCATAAACCTAGGAGATAACTTTCCTTTCCTTCCAAATCTAAGAACTCCCTTCCAGGGTGAGACCTTAAGGTACACTCTGTCTCCAACCTGGAATTCTAAAGGTCTATGACGCTTATCAGCATAAGATTTTTGCCTATCTTGTGCAGTCTTCAACTATTATTGTATTATTTTAATCTTCTCGGTGGTCTGCTGTACAAGATCAGGACCTAAGAGTTGATATTCACCGATTTCATACCAACATAAGGGAGATCTACAACGTCTACCATACAAAGCTTCATAAGGTTCCATGTCAATGATGTGTTGATAACTATTGTTGTAGGCAAGCTCTATCAAACTTAGGTGCAGATCCCAACTTCCTATAAACTAAAGGACACATGCTCTGAGCAAGTCCTCCAAAGTTTGTATGGTCCTTTCTGATTGTCCATCAGTCTGAGGATGAAAGGCTATACTAAACCTTAACTGTGTGCCTAAAGCCTTATGATGTCACTCCCAAAAATGACTCGTAAACTGGGGACCTCTGTCAGAAACAATGGTAATTGGAACCCCATGCAACCGCACTATCTCATCTACATACAACTGTGCCATCTTCTCAGCAAAATAGGTTGTTTTGACAGGTAAGAAATGTGTTGTCTTTGTCAACCTATCGAATATTACCCAGATGGAATCATGACCTTTGGCTGTTCTGGGTAAACCAACCACAAAATCCATGGTCACATGATCCCACTTTCATTGAGGTATATGCAAAGGCTGCATTGTTCCTGCGGGCTTCTGGTGTTCAGGTTTAACTTGCTGACACACATGACACCGCATAATGAACTCAGCAACGTCCTTCTTCAAACTAGGCCACCAATATATATCTTTCAAGTTATGATACATCTTGGTGCTTCCTGGATGCATAGCATACATTAAAGAATGAGCTTCTTCCAGGACTATCTTTCTTAAGTTATCAACATCTGGTACTATCATCCTACCATGATAACATGCTACCTGGTCATCTGAGTCATGCAAACCTTCTCGTTTCTCACTACCATATTATGATCTAATATGTTGAACTGCAGCATCAACTTGCTGAGCCTCCTTAATCTACTGTCTCAGAGTAGGTTTTATGTGCATCTCAGCTAACAGCCCCTGATAACAACGATACTTTTAACTGTACATTATCCTACCTTAAGGAGATAAGCAAATCCCTCCTAGAGCATACCAATGAATTCAACTGTGCTCTGTCTAAGGCTAATGTTACTGATTTCCTACTCAAAGCATCAGCAACTACATTAGCTTTCCCTGGATGGTAATCAATTGTACAATCATAGTCCTTGATTAACTCCATCCAGCGGTGTTGCCTCATGTTAAGCTCATGCTGAGAAAAGATATACTTTAGGTTCTTATGGTCTGGGAAAATCTGGAATGTCTCTCCATAAAGATAATGTCTCCAGATCTTCAAGGCATGAACTACAATAGCTAGTTCTAGATCATGTTTCAGATAATTCTCCTCGTGTTTCTTAAGCTATCGAGAAGCAAAAGAAATCATTTGTTTATCCTGAATCAACACACATCCTAGTCTATTCTTAGAGGCATCATAGAAAACTATATATCCTTTCCCTTGCTCAGGTAACACAACCACATATGCACTTGTCAATCTTTCCTTCAAAAACTAAAAAGATTGATGACACTTGTCACTCCAGGTTAAAGGAAAATCCTTCCTGGTCAACTTAGTCAAGGGTATAGCTATAGAACTGAAGTTCTTAATGAACCTCATGTAATAGCCTGCCAACCCTAAGAAACTGCAAATCTCCGTTGGTGTCTTCGGCTGCTCCCATTGTAGGACAAATTCTACCTTTTTACGGTCAACATGTATACCTGAAGCAGATATTACGTGTCCAAGAAAAGAAACATCTGGTAACCAGAAGTCACACTTGCTAAACTTAGCATATAACCATGCTCTCTTAGCAAAGTTAGGGTCTGACGAAGATGGTGCTCATCCTGCTGAGCATCTCTACTATAGATCAGGATGTCATCTATGAAGACAACAACACACTGATCGTGAAAAGGTCAGAAAATTCTATTCATGAGTTCCATAAATGCATTCGGTGCATTAGTTAGTCCAAACGACATAACTGTGAACTCATAGTGATTATACCTTGTCCTGAACGCAGACTTAGGTATGTCACCCTCCTTAATACGCAACAGGTGATATCCCGACCTCAAATCTATCTTTGAGAAGATAGTTGCACCGCGCAACTGGTCAAAGAGATCATCAATCCTCGGCAGAGGATACTTTCTTTATTGTTACTTTATTTAAATGTCTCTAATCAATGCACAACCACATTGATCCGTCTTTCTTTTTAACAAAGAGGACCGGAGCACCCTAGGGTGAAGTACTCGGTCGGATGAAACCCTTCTCAAGCAACTCTTGTAGCTGCTTCTTGAGTTCTTCCATCTCAGCAGGCACCATCCTATACGGTGTTTGTTCTATTGATTGTGTGCCCAGGGTTAGATTAATCTCAAAATCAATTTCTCGGGGTGGTGGTACACCTGGAAGTTCTTCAAGAAATACATCTTCAAATTCCCTGACTACAGGAACTTCAGCATGATTAGAACTCTCCATGGTGGTATCTACCACATGGGCCAAGAATGCAAAACATCTTTGCCTCATCAGCTTCTCAGCAACCATAGCTGACACAAGATAGGTTGGAAGAATCTTTCTATCTCCTTGAAAGATCCATGTGTCACTATCATCTGTGAACACAGCCTTCTTGGACTCACAATCCAAGACAACCTTATACCTTTCTAAGGTATCCATCCCAATGATTACATCAAATCCGTGCATTTCAAGTGGTATAAGATCCACTTGAATGCGATGTTCAGAAAAGAAGAGGATACAGGGAGAACATACCTCCCGCAAAATAGCAGATCCCATTAAAGGAGTCTCCAACTTCAAACTCTCTGCCCTATGACTAACCGTCATATTGTAGTCAAGAATCACTCTTCGAGTGATAAAGGAATGTGTAGCACCCAGATCAATTAAAACAGATACAACGCAAGATGTAGACATATCAGAATAAAACAATTCCATCTGACCTGCCACAACCTGAGGGTTGATCACCACATCTGGATTCATCATATAAAATCTTGTCGTTGCCTGTGGTTGATTTAGTTCTCGATGACTAGGTGCCGATGATCCAGCTTGGGACGCTTGTCGACGTCCTCTAGCTCCTCCTGGAAACTTTCTCCTTTGAGATCCTTGCTGACTCTGCCTTTGAGGTTGTGTCACACTCGCCTCTCGGGCTCTGCAATCCTTTATCAGATGTCCCACTTTCCCATAGATATAACAACTCTTGATCCCTTGTTGTGGTCTAGATGGTCCTGTGACCGACATGGATTCTGATCAGTGAGCTCCCTCTGGTGGTAAACTTCATCCTCTACCCCTATTTGACATCCACTGCATCTGAGTACTGTATCTAGGTGGTGGTGTAGGCACAGAAAACATTGGTCTCTTGAAACCTTTGGATGAGGATCCTTAAAACTGGGGGTACATCTTCTTGCTCTTGGTCTGTCACTTCTCTAACATAGACCTCTCTATCCTACTGACAGAATCCACAAAGGTAGCAAACCTTTCCCTATTTTCCAGAGCAGACACAGGGGTGGTCAATTCAGCGTTTAACCCCTTCTCAAAATGTCGTATCCTTTCTTCATCTGTAACTACCATATGCGGACAAAACCGCAACAACTCCATGAACTTAGCCTCATATTCACTAATGTTCATCGGTCCTTGTCTTATCTTCTCAAACTGAGAGATTTTCTCATCCAGGAACATCTTAGGGAAGTATCTATTGATAAATTCCCATCGGAAAACATCCCATTTGATCTCCACACTTGGCCTTTTGCTTTCCTACATGGTCCACCAATAACCAACACTCCCCTTGAGAAGATACACAACATGTCTAACCTTCTCAGCTTCTGGGATGTTCACGATTCTAAAGGCCTTCTCTAGTTCAGTTAGCCACAAGTCAGCATCTGCTGGGTCAGCTGTTCCAGCATATTCTGTGGCTCCAACCCGGTGTAGTCGTTCAAACGTCTTGCCAGATCCTTGTCCCTCTGGATGGGTAGGTGCCCTAGGTACAGGTATAGACATCCTATCAGTCATGTGTGTCATGGCAGTCATGAACTGCCCGAACATGGCTTGGAAGGCTGGGTTCCCCATGTCAGCTGGGTTGAACTGGGGTGGTTCATGCACATGTTCCTCCCTTTCTTGGTTTCTTGCACCTCCTTCGAGTGCAACAACACTACTCTCCGCAACGTGTTCCTCATGTGATCCAGACATCTTTAGTTTTCTCTTCTCCTCCTATATGAGAAGAAGACACTATCAGATATACTGGAAGACACTAGAACAGACTCTACAACCCTAGTCCTATGTCTCTGTAGACTCAGAAAACCTAGAGCTCTGATACCACTAATTGTGATACACCGTTTGAACAAAATGTTATTAACTAAACTAACTGATGCAGAAGTGTTTCGTTAGCAGTAGAATTACTGAAAATCACTAAAAATTAAACTTTTTGTAAAGAAATCCACAAACTATAAAACTCTTTCTTAAAGAAACAAGTAAGTTATTAACAAGCTGATTCATCAGTACATATCTGTATTATCTCATCTCGAGAGTCATAAGCATCAACTGCCCTGTTAAACTGTACATAAACAATATACAAAAATCTAGAGGCATTAAGCCAAAATCTCAGATCTATATCAAACCATCTACTGACTCCTAGGACATGAGAGTATAGAGACGACACATAGGACTCTCTATATACAAGACCTAACAGACAGTGACTCCACCTATGGATCACTGTTGTCCTTGATGTCATTGTTGTTGTTGTTGCTGCTGCTCACCAACTGATGTGTTTCTTCTTCCTCGACATCTACCTAAAAAGTTGAATCCCACGGGGGTGAGACAATTGAAAATTGTCTCAGTGAGAGTTATAACTCTCTGCCAGAAGCATTGTTATTGCAGATTAAAGAGTAACACTGAGCATTAGGTTTATAAATATTCAACAACAGGTAGATCATTGAATAACTAAATGAATTAGTATTCTTTATGCAATCATTTCAATTATAACTTGACTAAATAGCAAATCCTTTAATTCAGTAATGAATATGAAGAATATGTATATTTTTGTCCAACTACGGCTTAATAAACAATGTTTCATCAATCATTGTTTCTCATAGTTCAACCTAAGCAAATATGCTACATGGCTGATTACATTTTACAAACATACTTATGCCATGAGGAGATGAGGTATACCGCTCATACTCCAACCGACCATTGCAAAATCAAAATCGGTGCCATACATAGGTCATCAGAAGAGCCGGATTTCTATGACCTCATCCTCCTCAGTCACTGTGAGGAAAAACATGTAGGACATCTTGTGTCTCTACTATAATAGCTTTCCAGGGTATTCTGGCAACTTTGCTATTAGAGTTACAGTGGCATGTTGTACTCTCTTTGCAATCAAGGGATTTCTTGTTTATCTCACATCGATTCGACATTAACAACATCATCGGGAGATTAGTGATACATCATCCCAGCATAAACATATAATGAAGGATTGAGAGATTCATTGTTTATCTCACATCAATTCCTTCATTAGGACGTAAGGATATTCACGTCCATAACCCCCACATACTCAAAAGTATGTTCTCCAGGAGTTCCCTTAGGAAAACTTGTTTCACCATCATCGAGATTCTGACAATGATGGATGTATGGTCAGGGCTCTACATGATATCATTATACTTGATTATTTAAGTGCATTATAGCATTCTTTTATCATTAGGCATGTTTTCAAACATAAACCATTAAAACAGTTGCTATAAAGAAGAAGTACTATTTGTATTAAGTTCATTTCACATTTTGTTAACATTGGGATCTCAATCCCCTATCAATTTATCATCATGATCCAAGAATATGGGTTTTCAAACCCTTAGATCATCAAATCACTTGTTACCACTTTAACAGTTAACTCAATGCCATTAAGTCATTTAACAGTGTAAACATAATAGTAGCATTACAGGTATTTCATATGGCTCATACAACCTGTCAATCTCATTTGCTACCTTTCAATAGGCAACATTGCATATTATTGCTTACAACGCTCATTAAATACTTTTTAATGAACAAAGCATCATAGCTCTTACCTGGCTATATTCAATATTTCATAAAACCTGCAGATTAGCATAGATGATAGTAGGTACATCAATTTCATATCAGCATATTATAAAACAAAGATAACTTCACTATTCAAGGGTTGTACCACTATGCCCTTAGTAGGGTTAGGGTTTCCCTTTTTAATTCAAGTAGGATTAATCATCCCCCTTTTTTTGGGAAACTGTAGAGATCAGATTATATTCATCACGCTCTCTACTGCGGGCCAAATGTTAGAGAAATTAACATCTAGACTACTTGTGAGCCACGGGGCGCCACGTTTTGGAAAGTAAAAGCAGTACTAGAAGAGATTGAGAAGCGAGCAATACAGTCCGTTATATGCACTCTAGGAACATGAGCTATGGAAGTGAGACCGACTTCATTCTGGAGCTGCTGAAGACGGCACATGTGCGGAAGGAACATGGTTGTTGCAGATGCTGCCTTGGTGGTAATGGATACCGCAAAGGTAGCATCAGACATAATGGTGGGTGCACGCCATCTTGTAATTTTGCAGAGTTCCAAGGCCCAGATGATGCCTTGTATCTCCGCCTCCAGTGCCGAGGTGGCATGGCTGGGCAGTCCATGGCCCAGAAGGAAGCCTCCATGGCTGTCCATAGCATGAATACCAATCCCAGTGCGAGAGGATTCAGCATGGTGAGAGGCATCAACAAAAATAACAATGTCACTTAGAGGAGGGGGAATTCTGGCTTGGCTGCATCCCGTCGTGTGTGTCGAGAACAGTGTCGGAGTTGCCAAGATGGCTCGAACTCGGTCCTTGATGAAGGAAACCCGCAGTTGGAGAGGTTGTTGCTCCCTGTTGTGTACATACTCATTTCTCTATGACCAGATTGCCCAGCAAGCCACTAGAGGCAGCATGGATGGAGCGTCAGTGCCTTTAGAAGAGATGATCATGTCAATCCACTCATCCTCAGGAAGAAGGATGGGTCCATTCGACAGGCAACCCACACTTCCCTACTGAAATTGCAGTCGCGGAGAGCATGCACCAGGGTATCACTCGCATTTGCACAAACCGGGCAGTGACTGTCGACAGGGATATGGCGGCGGGACTTCTCCACATTGGTGAGTAGCGCCTTGTGAACCAGGAGCTATAGAAAAGTGTGAACACGGGGCAGAACCGGTAATCTCCAAATAGTGTTGCATTTCCCAGGCAGGGGCAGCTCAATGTCCGTGCGGATCCATTTGTATGCAGATTTTGTGGTAAGAAGGCCAGTAGGCGACTCAGGCCAAAGGTGAGTATCATAGCCAACAGACGGAGAAGGCGGATAAACATGCTGAATATGCAGCCAGGAACTGCTCGGAAGATAGCCATGGATGAAATCCCAGTCCCAGCCATTACCATCCATGCCCATGGCTGAGACAGTAAGATCAGCGAGGTCGGGCGGAGGCACAAGAGAGGGGTCAATGTCTTTAATAGATAGGCCATGAAGCCATTTGTCACTCCAAACGTTTGCAGATTCACCGTTATTGATAGTTACGACCGAGTCCTGAAGGATGGCTGGCATGTGCTTCCTAATAAAATCCCACACCGAGGAACATGGTTTCTTTATAGGTGTGTCATTGCACATGTACTTGCTACGCATAACACGAACCCAAAGAACATATCTATTGTTTATGAATCGCCACACATTACCGAGCATAAGAGCTTGATTCTGAGACTGTGCATCCTTGATGCCCAAGCCGCCGTCAGATTTAGCCATAGTAATCTTCTTCCACGAGACCAGAGAGAGACTGTGATGGGATCGGCTGCCCGACCAAAGAAAATTCTTGATGTGCTTGTTAATATCATCACAAAGCGCTTGTGAGAGTTGCACTGATTGCATAGTGTAGCTGGGAATAGCTTGAAGAGTGGATTTCACAAGAGTGATTCTACAAGCTAGAGACAGTTGTCTTGCTGACCATCTCGTCATACGGTCCTTCATAGTATCAACAATGGCAGCGTGAGTTGATTTGTTGACTCGGTGATGAAGAATGGGAACACCAAGGTAGCGACCCAAGTCACTGGTGTGTGGAATACCAAGGCGCCTGCAGAAAACATCCCGGACTTGGCGTGAGGTATTAGGAGAGAAGAAGCAACGTGACTTGGCCTTACACACCCGTTGCCCAGATGCACGCCTATAATCTTGGAGAACTTTTTTAATGCTTTTAGCTTGGCCTTCAGAAGCTTCTGCCAGTAAGAGTATGTCATCGGCAAAGAAAACATGTGATAACATCGGGCCCTGCCTAGAAAGACGAATAGGCTTCCATGCTCCTTGGTTTATGGAGTGTAAGATGGCTTGACTGAGTCTCTCCATACATAGAACAAATATGTAGGGGCTGATTGGGTCGCCTTGACGGACTCCTTGTGAGGTTTTGAATGACTCTAGAGGGCAGCCTTCCCATAGAACTGAGGTGCACCCTTTAGTGATGATTTGCATAATGAGATTAATCAAATCAGCCGGAATACCAGTCCTCTTGATGGTGTCGTGGATGAACGCCCAACTCATCTTATCAAAGGCTTTAGCAAGGTCTATCTTGATGCAAGCAAGCGCCTTGCCAGTAGTCCTCGTACGCATGGTGTGGATAACCTCCTGGACAAGAATAATATTATCAATGATGTGCCGGCCCGGTAGGAAACTAGATTGAGTTTCAAAAATCCATCCTTGCAATAGTGGCTTGATGTGTTCCACAATGATCTTGGATATCAACTTGAAGCACATGTTATTAAGCGAAATAGGACGGAGGTCACTGCAAGTTTGGGGCTGCCTGGTCTTCGGAATCAGACACATAAAGGAATCAGCAAGCCTGTCGTCAATGGTCCCCGATGTGAAAGTGTCTTGCACAGTGCGAACAAAAGAAGAGCCAACTGTGTCCCAGTGCTTTTGGACGAAAGAATTACAGATGCCATCAGGCCCAGGAGCTTTGTTAGGTGCCATCATGAACATGGTGTGCTTAATTTCAGCAGCAGAAGGGAGGGCGCTAAGGTTGCGCCTAGTGGCCTCGCAAGGTTGCTCGAAGGTGCCAATGAAGCTGGCAACAACAGCAGTATTGCGAGTGCTAGGAGGCAGGGCAGTCATCAAATCAAGAAAGAAGTTTCGCACGTGCAACTTAAGGGAGACTGGGTCTTCCACCCAATTGTCCTCACTGACCTTGAACCTTGTAATCTTGTTGAAGAGGCGGCGCGCCTTGACATATGTATGAAAGAATTTTGTGTTGGCATTGCCAAGACAGAGCCAGTTAATGTTAGCTTGCTGCCGCCAATCAACCTCTTCTTGAAGGAGAATATTGTTGTATTCATCTTGCAAGTATTCCAAAGTGGAGTCAGAATAAGTAAGAGACAAGTTGGTAGAGGATACCTGGATGTTGTATATCCGGCGCATGATTTTATTTTTGTGTTTGTTGTTGGAATTGTGAAGCTTGGAGTCCCATGCGGATGCTGCCTCACGGAAGGTGGGGAGAGCGTCAAGGAAGTTCTTTTTCGGATCCCAAGATTGAAGAATGACATCCTTAAATCCAGGGGCCAGCAACCAGGACTCTTTAGTTCGGAAAGACTTATTGCGAGCATGGTGTTGTGTGGAGTCATGAATGAGCAGCGGACTGTGATCACTGTAAAGCCTAGGAAGGATAGTCACTGAAGCAGAAGATGCCAGAGACAGCCAGTCATCGTTGGTGATGACTCGATCCAGCCTCTCTAAAAGTTGGAGTCGCTTGAAGGTATAAAAGGGGTCATTGGCCTTGATGTCTACTAAGCCCGTGTGCATGAGAAGAGAATTGAATTTCCTACTCGAGCGGTGGTCAAAGGAACACCCGTTTTGTTTTTCAGAGATGTCCAGCATGGTGTTGAAATCACCGATGACAGCCCATGCACCATGAATGGAGTTGGAGATGTCATGCAAGCGATTCCACAGGAGGTCCCTTCTTCTCGGATTAGGAGCACCATAGACGAACGTTAAGTGCCAGGAGTCATTGATGCAGCAGTGAATGAACTGTCTGTGGTTGAGGACGAACTGGATGGAGCAGCGAGCATCATCCCATAACACCCATATGCCACCCAAAAAGCCAACAGCCTCAACCCGGTGAGAAGAAGGGAAACCCAATTGCTTAATGACGCCATCAGCCTTGGACCCACTTATTTGTGGTTCAACAATCGCCATAATATGAAGCCTATGTCTTCTTTTGAGATCCTAGAGAAGACGAATTTTCTTCTTAAAACAAGCACCTTGAATATTCCAGCAGAGGATGTTCAGCATAAAAACACTAAAAGAGAAGGGGTGTGGGCAACTCAAACAATTGCCCCACGGAGGCCGACGGATTGCTCATCGTCAACCATAGTATCATCGGGAGGTTCCGTGTCGTTGGTGAAGTCAATGGCGTGCTTAGCCGCCGAACCTTGCTCAAGGTTGCCGACTAATTGGGCAAGTCTTCCTTTCTTCCTTTCTCTACCAGGGCTGACCGTCTGATAGACGACTTTCCTGTTTCTAAGTAATACTCTGCTGCCTCCACCTTTGTCCCCCCAGTGGAATGAACATTGGGAGACATCCTTGGCATTGTCGATGGCTGTGAATTGGAACGATGTGGTGTCTCCCGTCTCCTGCATTCGACCCTCACAGGTGTCATCGTTAAGAAGGATGACGCTTGTGTTGCTCGGATTGGTTGCATTACTCCCAGCAGGCGGGCCCTTAAGCGGGAGATCTTGTCCTGCTCCGGAGTGTGCTTGTAGCTTCAACTTAGCCTTCTTCTTGTGCTTCCTGGATTGGACAGTTTGCCACTCCTCTTCGGTTGCTTCATGCACTTCAGTTGTGGATTGGGGTTGCTGCTCCTTGGGCACGTCCGCACTTGCAGCAGTGGGCGGCTCATCATGAGTTTTACTGTCAGACGGCTTTGATCCTACCTTCTTTTGAGAGACTGTACGCTTCTCTGGCTTCTTGGCATGGATCTGAGGCATGTACTGCACCTCCTAATGGAGAGGGGGATCTGATGATGAAGGTGCTTCAGCAGGAGAGAAGGGCTTACTGAAGTTGCAAGCCGCATCCTCATGTCCCACTCTACCGCACTTCATGCAAATAGTGGGTAGATTCTCGTATTCCAAGCGGAAGTACTCCCCGTTGAGGTAGACTGCTGGTAGCAATGGCTTGAGCGTGTCAACTTCAACTGCAAGCCATGCAAACTTACCACGGTGGCCTGACAGCGTGGTGGTGTCGACTTTGATTATTTTTCCAACAGCGTCGCCGACGCTTGCTAGGAGCTGATACTGATAGAGATATACTGGGAGTTCTGGGATGCGAAGCCATACTACCAGTTTCTTTGGGATGTGGTCGACCGGGCGGAAATCTGCTGACCAAGACTGAACAGCAAGATAGTTCCCAAAGATCGCCCATGGCCCTTCCGTCAAGGCCCACTCATACGCCGCCTTGCTACTGAGTTGGAAGATGAAGTACCCCATCTCCAAGTCAATTACTCGAAACTGTTCAGTGAGTTGCCACAAGGCCATGACGCGGTTGACTAGCGTTGTGAAACCCATGGTAATCCCAATGACTTTCACCACTACCGCGAACCTCCATGGTTCCAGCAACGACGTCAGGGCGCTGGGGTTGATGCGGATGTTAGGCAGAGCCCCACTTTTATCAACTTGTATGTCCGACGCTTTCAGGGCATCAGGAGAAGTGGGCTTGATCACAGCCGGTGTGACACCGCCAGTGACGGCGTCGCGGAAGGAAACGCCACCTGTGTTGCGCCCCATCGTCTGTTCACCTTCATCCATGGCGATTCCGTCTTCTTGGTTCCCCTCGCCGCCCAGCAACGCTGACGGTTCAGAGACATTTGTGTTAAGCCAACCCTGACTCGCGCGTTGAGAGTTGTAGAGCGATCCTCATCCAGCGCCGCGGCCTCCACGGCCGCCGGCGGCACCACCACGCATGCGGAAAGAAATTGCCTGGAGCCCTAGAAGACGACGGGACGAATTCTCATTAGGATTAATCATCCCCTTAACTTAGTTATCAATAGTGATTCCTTATTTCATTATCCAATCATAGAGCTTCATGCTATAAAGCATAACCCAGGATTAGGGTTTCACACTTTTATTCACCTTAATTGGAATTAGGGTTTACTATTCACATAGCTTGATTTAGGGTTTACTATGCACTTACCTTGATTTAGGGTTTACCATGTCATCATTATGAATTAAGATTACATCATCATCATATATTATGGATACTTCCATTATTACGCTCAATTTAGGGTTAAGATTCATTAACCATCATAATTAGGGTTTTCATGATCTCACTATGAAGGATCATACCCTAATTAGATATTCATTCATATAGGAAGTCCTTTACTTGATTAACATTCATAAAAGAAATCTTCTCTCTCTTATCCTCTATAGGATGATGTTTACTTCAGCCTTAATTAGGTTAAGTAACTCAATCATGAAAGAGAATTGACTCCATTGTTTATATCATTACCATTGTAATCAGTAGAGCTTAATTACTTCATGGGTCTTAATCACACTATCCCATTAAGGTACAAGTACCATGATCACCTTTGATTACATCATGTATTAATTAACTAATCACTTTGTCCTTTAACCACTTTAAGTACCCATGAGGTTTAGGTTAAACATCTACCAAACGATCTTGGCCACTAAGGCTCCAAACGATCTTGACTAACTTAGACCTCAAACGGTCTTGCATACTAAACCTCCAAATGGTCTAAGACCGTTTGGACCTTCATGCAGTCTTGTTCCACCCTTGAGACTGTTTGGTAAAGTTGCACACTCAAGACCGTTTGCTAAAGTAAGAGGTGAAGACCGTTTGCCAAGTTTGACTTTTGAAACCGCATGGACACAATCAACTTTGAAAACGCATGAACCCTAAACGGTTTGGGATCGTTTGGTCCCAAATGGTCTTGAGACCGTTTGGACTCAAACGGTCTGGAGACCGTTTGGACTCAAACGGTCTTGAGACCATTTGGTCCAAACCCCCTCAAAATTGCATGGACCAAGTATGGTCTCAACGAGTCAAATTGAATTAGGGTTTCCAATGTTGATCCCTTCAACAGTTGTATATATGTATTCAATCATCAATTGGACCTATCACCATCATTCAATTGAGTTAATTAAGTCAACCTTCAACTGACTTGACCGTCAATTGTCCCTCAATTGATCATCAACTAGGGCTTGAATCAATTGGATTAGGGTTTGGAATCGATGACCCTTCAACATAATATAATGTGAGTCTAATTGATTTGAACCCAATGAATGATCATCCAATTTGGTCATGACCTGACCTCAAATGGTCTTGGGATCATTTGGATAACCTCCAAACGGTCTTGAGACCGTTTGCACAAGTCAACATCAAAAACTAAGTCAACCAATTAGGGTTTGGTTCATTAGATTGATCACTAGGTCAACCATTAGTTGCTCTTCAACTTAATACCTTTTGATCTTCAACCACTTAACCATAGTCAACCCTAGACCTCCAAACGGTCTTGGGTTACCTCCAAACGGTCTTGGGATCGTTTGGATATTCTCCAAACGGTCTTGAGACCGTTTTCCCATCACTTCATCAATACATTTGGGGATCACCCAAATGGTCTCAAGACCATTTGGTGATCACCCAAGACCGTTTGAAGGTCTATGGTTAGGCATGGTTGACCAATTGAAGCTCCAAAGGTATCAAGGTGATGTGTAATTAATTTTTGATTTGGTGACCAATCCTAGGATCCAAACCCTAAATAAATGACATGGTTATTGATGAAGTGATGGGCAAACGGTCTCAAGACCGTTTGGAGAATATCCAAATGATCCCAAGACCGTTTGGAGGTAACCCAAGACCGTTTGGAGATCTAGGGTTGACTATGGTTAAGTGGTTGAAGATCAAAAGGTATTAAGTTGAAGAGCAACTAATTGTTGACCTAGTGATCAATCTAATGAGCCAAACCCTAATAGGTTGACTTAGTTTTTGATGTTGACTTGTGCAAACGGTCTCAAGACTGTTTGGAGGTTATCCAAATGATCCCAAGACTGTTTGGGGTCAGGTCATGACCAAATTGGATGATGATTCAATTGGTTCAAATCAATTAGACTCACATTGGATTATGTTGAAGGGGCATCGATTCCAAACCCTAATCCAATTGATTCAAGCCCTAGTTGATGATCAATTGAGGGACAATTGAGGGTCAAATCAGTAGAAGGTTGACTTAATTAACTCAATTGAATGATGGTGATAGGTCCAATTGATGATTGAATACATATATACAATTGTTGAGGGGATCAACATTGGAAACCCTAATTCAATTTGACTCGTTGAGACCATACTTGGTCCATGCGGTTTTGAGGGGGTTTGGACCAAATGGTCTCAAGACCGTTTGAGTCCAAATGGTCTCAAGACCATTTGGGACCAAACGGTCTCAAGACCATTTGGGACCAAACGATCCCAAACCGTTTAGGGTTCATGCGGTTTCAAAACTGATTGTGTCCATGTAGTTTCAAAAGTCAAACTTGGCAAACGGTCTTCACCTCTTACTTTAGCAAATGGTCTTGAGTGTGAAACTTTACCAAACGGTCTCAAGGGTAGACCAAGACCGCATGAAGGTCCAAATGGTCTTAGACCATTTGGAGGTTTAGTATGCAAGACCGTTTGAGGTGTAAGTTAGTCAAGATCGTTTGGAGCCTTAGTGGCCAAGATCGTTTGGTGGATGTTTAACCTAAACCTCATGGGTACTTAAAGTGGTTAAAGGACAAAGTGATTAGTTAATTAATACATGATGTAATCAAAGGTGATCATGGTACTTGTACCTTAATGGGATAGTGTGATTGAGACCCATGAAGTAATTAAGCTCTAATGATTACAATGGTAATGATATAAACCATGGAGTTAATTCTCTTTCATGATTGAGTTACTTCACCTAATTTAGGCTGAAGTAAACATCATCCTATAGAGGATAAGAGAGAGAAGATTTCTTTTATGAATGTTAATCATGTAAAGGACTTCCTATATGAATGAATATCTAATTAGGGTATGATCCTTCATAGTGAGATCATGAAAATCCTAATTATGACAGTTAATGAATCTTAACCCTAAATTGAGGGTAATAATGGAAGTATCCCTAATATATGATGATGATGTAATCTTAATTCATAATGATGACATGGTAAACCCTAAATCAAGGTATGTGAATAGTAAACCCTAATTCCAATTAAGGTGAATAAAAGTATGAAACCCTAATCCTGGGTTATGCTTTATAGCATGAAGCTCTATGATTGGATAATGAAATAAGGAATCACTATTCCTAACTAAGTTAAGGGGATGATTAATCCTACTTGAATTGAAAAGGGAAACCCTAACCCTAGTAAGGGCATAGTGGTACAACCCTTGAATAGTGAAGTTATCTTTGTTTTATAATATGCTGATATGAAATTGATGTACCTACTATCATCTATGCTAATCTACAAGTTTTATGAAATATTGAATATAGCCAGGTAAGAGCTATGATTCTTTGTTCATTAAAAAGTATTTAATGAGCCTTGTAAGCAATAATATGCAATGTTGCCTATTGAAAGGTAGCAAGTGAGATTGACAGGCTGTATGAGCCATATGAAATACCTGCAATGCTACTATTATGTTTACACTGTTAAATGACTTAATGGCATTAAGTTTCCTGTTAAAGTGGTAACAAGTGATTTGATGATCTAAGGGTTTGAAAACCCATATTCTTGGATCATGATGATAAATTGATAGGGGATTGAGATCCCAATGTTAACAAAATGTGAAATGAACTTAATACAAATAGTACTTCTTCTTTATAGCAACTGTTTTAATGGTTTATGTTTGAAAACACGCCTGATGCTAAAATAATGCTATAATGCACTTAAATAATCAAGTATAATGATATCATGTAGAGAACTGACCATAGATCCATCATTGTCAGAATCTAAATGATGGTGAAATAGGTTTTCCTAAGGGAACTCCTAGAGAGCATACTTTTGAGTATGTGGGGGTTATGGACGCGAATATCCTTACGTCCTAATGAAGGAATTGATGTGAGATAAACAATAAATCTCTCAATCCTTCATTATATGTTTATGTCAGGATGATGTATCACTAATATACTGATGATGTTGTTAATGCCGAATCGATGTGAGATAAACAAGAAATCCCTCGATTGCAAATAGAGTACACCATGCCACTGTAACTCTAATAGCAAAGTTTCCAGAATACCCTGGAAAGCTATTATAGCAGAGACATAAGATGTCCTGCATGTTTTTCCTCACACTGAATGAGGAGGATGAGGTCATAGAAATCCAGCTCTTCTGATGACCTATGTATGGTACTGATTTTGATTTCGCAATGGTCGGTTGGAGTATGAGAGGTATACCTCATCTCCTCAGGGCATAAGTATGTTTGCAAAATGTAATCAGTCGTGTAGCATATTTGCTTAGGTTGAACTATGAGAAACAATGATTGATGACATATTGTTTATTAAGACCTAGTTGGACAAATAATATACATGTTCTTCATATTCCTTACTAAATTAAAGGACTTAATATTTAGTCAAGTTATAATTGAAATGATTGCATAAAGAATACTGCTTCATTTAGTTATTCAATGATCTACCTGCTGTTGAATATTTATAAACCTAATGCTCAGTGTTACTCTTTTATCTGCAATAACAATGCTTCTGGAAAAGAGTTATAACTCTCACTGGGACAATTTTCAATTGTCTCACCCACGTGGGATTCAACTTTTTAGGTAGACGTCGAGGAAGAAGAAACCCATCAGTGGGTGAGCAGCAACAGTAGTAGCAACATCAAGGACAACAGTGATCCATAGGTGGAGTCACTGTCTATTTGGTCTTGTATATAGAGAGTCCTATGTGTCATCTCTGTACTCTCAGGTCCTAGGAGTCAGTAGATGGTTTGATATTGATCTGAGATTTTGGCTTAATGCCTCGAGATTTTTGTATACTATTTATGTACAGTTTAACAGGGCAGTTGATGCTTATGACTCTCGAGATGAGATAATACAGAGATGTACTAATGAATCAGCTTGTTAATAACTTACTTGTTTCTTTAAGAAAGATTTTTATAGTTTGTGGATTTCTTTACAAAAAGTTTTAATTTTTAGTGATTTTCAGTAATTCTGCTGCTAACGAAACACTTCTACATCAGTTAGTTTAGTTAATAACATTTTGTTCGAACGGTGTATCACACCCTTATCATGTTATTATTTGAATGTAGTGAAAAATGAATAAACTAATGCATTTAATCATAAAAATAAGTGTTGTACATGATCCCAACTTTCTTCTACACTTCTTCACCATCTCCTTACCTTTCATCAATAAAAATTAAAATAAAAAAAAATTAGTAATGAAGTGTGACAAACCCTAATCTTATGTTTTACACTATCCTTCTCTCTATAATTTCTTCCTCCGTACCCCTCTCTATGTAGTAGCGGCGTATCACAAAAAATCAAGGAAATATGCCAATGGACACCCAAAAAGTACACAATGTTTGTATTTGTAAAAAAATGCAATTTCATGTAGAAGAGGTGAGAGATATGCATTCTTCCTTCCATACCTCCATTCACTCCATTTTCCACCTAGGGTATAATTACATGCTCCATTAATAATCATTGAAAAACCCCTAGTGTTGGATTATATGCATACTTTTTTTGTTCTTATCCTTGTTTTTTTGTTAAATCATAAAGAATTTGTGGTATTGTAGATGGTGGTGTTGAAGTGAATTAAAGTCGGGAACAATGATATGACAAGTCATGTTCCGTGATCTTAGGATGTTGGGTTTCTTGGCCATATTGGTGGAGGAGTTCATTCATGATGTTAATTGAGGCATGTATATTGGTTGAATGTATTTATTTGAAGAGTGTTTTGGACTTCTTATTACTTAAGGATGAGAACTGTTCAAGCTTGCGGATTTGATGAATGTCAATTCATCATGTTTAGATACATTTTATAGTTAAATTTATGCCTTCCTTTTGCATTTCACTTCATATTTTACTTGTTTTAGGATTTTAGTAGTTTATGAAATTCATTTGATATTTAATGCATTTTTGTGCTTTATTATAGGATTGATGCATGTTAAAGTGAAAAGAAAATATCCCTCTATAAAATCTCTAGAAAACTAAAGCATCCATGTTCCACTCCCCAACTCCAATAATTGAAGTGAGGATCACATCCATTAATTCAAGCCAAGGAACACCTTCCACTAAGGCCCAATTGACTGAATGTATTTACTAATAAGGACTAGGAAAAATGAGATCCTTCACATGAGAGATGAACTGCCATCATCAAATGTTGAGTCAGTCAACCAGCTCATGAAAAACATCACATGTGAATCTAGAGATATTACACACTACAAGTCAAGCGACTTGTCTAATGAGTTTTCAAACTGAGATTGAAATTCTTCACCATGAAAAGATTAGCCCCAGTTGCCCATCTCAGTCAACTGACATGGGCTTCTTTAGAGACACATATTTGTAAACTAGTCGTCTGACTCACTCTTTGAGTCTGCTGACTGGGATCTTCCTCACACCAAATAAAAATCCTTCATTTCGTAAAAGCAGAAGTAAATCCCCATCTAGTTTCTCTACCCCCATGTGAGTTTCTCAATAGAGGGTCCCAAAACCTCAACGTCAAATATCCAGTCAGCTGGCTCATTCACTGGGTCGATCGAATAGAAAGTATAATCCACTCTAGATTCCACATCTGATGTGGGACTGAGCGATTCAAGAGGGATTCAAAGTGAAATTCAATTATCAATGAAATGTACACATTTACTGACCACTTCTAGTCAGCTGACCGACCCTCCAGTCTACTGACTCGGCGGCACATAATATTGTAGAAAATAGTCAATAGTTGTTGAACTTAATTGTATGGATTTCATATTTTCCAATTGATATAAAGGTAATTGGGTGATGCTCATTGTAAGAGTATATCACCTATCCATCCCTCTACTAAACCTTGGACATCACAGTAAAATACTTAGACAAAATTTCACAGATCACATGGAGATGTGCTCCACTAAAGGATGCGATCGGAGACTACAACTATGGCTCAAGAGTGGTGAATATACAACTAAACTTCTTATCTATGTCATTAATTTCTCCATAAAAAAAATTTCTCTCTTTCGTTATATCATGAACATAATTAGGGAGTGGGTTATTTCCTAGAATGTAGTGAGTAGTCCCATTTCTTGTATTTTATACTCTCGTGTTAAATATTGATTTCCATATGGAATTTTAACTGATTGATTGTATGATCAATAGATTAGATACATATCTTGCATGATTGTTAGAATCCTAGATTTAAAGACCTTGGAATAATAAATTTGGATACAATCCCTATAATTGAACCTAAAATGAGACCACAAAAAGAGTTCTATAGGGTAAAAATAAAGGATCCATAGGTAATGTGACCTCGATCCTATGGTTAAATATGTCCTTTCAAATTTCATACTATGAAAGGATATGAAACCCTTGGTCTCAAACTAATAGCTTCATGTTGGAGTGATGTAATGTGAGATAGTTGATACGTAGGCAGTGATGGTGAAATCCATTCAGCATTATAATTTCTTTCATAGTTTGTTTTTATTTCTTTCTTTGCTTATTTAGTTAATAAACCATTGACATGGTCCATCCTTCTTAATCACTTCTATTAATTAGACTAAAAAACATGAGTTGTACTTAAAAAGGTTGTCCTTTGATTTTGGTCTTAAAATTATACTATGATAAGACCATCTACTTGTCGTGCAAACTATTGCATGTTAGAGTATGTAAAAATTTAGGAATTTATTATTTAAGTTAATTTTGTATGTTATAATTTATCACATTACAACAATAAGAAAATAACTGAAAAAATCTAGCACAAGCAACTAAGGATAAGAACTAAGTACTCTACCAAGGGTTAACTAACATGAAAAGGAAATTAACTAACTAAGCAAGCATGACCAGCTAACACTACAACAAGATAGGATTTTAATAAGAAATTATGGGTAGTAGGTCATTTGGGTGTATGGAAATATAAACCTTGCTTGGGGGTCATATCAATTCAAACACATTCCAAAAGCATGCTATCAAATGAAACAAATAAGGGTGATGAGGATAGAGGTTCCTATTCTACTACTTGACAATGGGTGGCTTGGGTTGTGCATAGGGAAATTAGTCCCTATCACCTCATATCCAACCTTATGAGGCTCAATTGACTAGGGAATGTATAAATTCCAATCAAGAATACCCTATTATGATTTTCTAGGAGTGATTTTTCTAATACACTTAGTGGAAAGGGGTGGTATGGGATGTAGGAGAAGCATATTTTTGACTTTCTATTACATCCCATCCAATTACTAAACATTCTTCTAGCTATGTGCATATGGAGAACATACATGCATACTTGTATCTCACACCTGTGGTTAGTGTAGTATAGGGATAGGTGGGAAATGAGAGGAAGTACATATGGATCCACTAATTGGACTTAGGAGTTTCCCCATTTCTAGCCTCCTATTTTCCATTCTCTCTACACCTAGGGTATTTCATGCATCAATCCCCATACAAAGAGGTATGAAATAAGAACAATCAAGAACATAGCACATTATAATAAAAACAAGTGTCTGGTATTAATAACTTCCCAATGTGGTATAAAAGTCATAGATTTTTTCCCAAACAACCCACTAAAGGGGCTTATCTACTCATAGTACAAGAAAATACAAAAAGGATGAAGAAAGTGTTGGTATGGTATGCCCAAAGGGCTAATCATATGATGATTTTGATGTCATATTACATAAAGGATTTGATTAATAATAAAGGCAAGATTCCACTTCATTCTATTTCACTCATTTATGAGATAATGAGGAAACATAATGGAGATCTAAAGAATGACAATACCAAATCATGTATGTCTTACAGTACGTGACTTGAATAATGAGATCATATGGATGCTAAGAGTATGTACATCCTTATTATGTACGTAGTCGATTGTTAGTGTGGAAGGTAGATAGATAGTATTAGCATAGAAGACTAGAGTGTGTGTTGATTGATGACAGAATCTTATCAGTCAAGATATGTGATATCAAATGAAACACACATATACTTGTTAGAGAACAGTGCATTAGACAGACCCACCTTAAGAGAGACACATGGAAACCATACTTGGTCGTCATAGTCATTTCTCATAGTGACAGTGGTGACTGTGGTTCTTAAACATGAAGTCACTACACTCATCGCATGTGATTCAGTGTGCTTTGACATCATCCACCATGATCCTGAATAAGGGTTTCTATAAAGGTGATGATCAAATGTGTTGTGGCACATGGGGATGACTGTGAGTGATGTATATGTGATTTGTCCCTACAGGAGTATGATATCCGTGCCACTTGATAAGCAAGATTGAGAAAATCATGCAAATGCACATGTGAATCAATATATGATATTGAGGTCACATATATCTCAGACAGTCTGCTCTAGGTTCAAGGAACATGGATTGAATATTGAGAGGATCATGATTCCATGCCTTGAGTTCATTTCGGATATCATAGACAAAGGAATTAGATAATCACTTAACACCTTACACATATTGTAGGTTGAAGTTTTTCTCAAACTTTCCATTCACTTGGGTGGCAATGATGTGTGAGTAGGCACCACTCTTTGCTTGCGTTTTCATAAATTAGTTGTGGACATTCACTACCAATGTGATATGGGACCTATAGGGTCACACACATAGGAACTCATCTAGAAGAGGATTTTAATCATGAATGATAATTGAATTGATTACCAAAGAGATTGGGTATTTAATTTAAGCAAGAAATCAGCTGACTGGTCTCCCAACCTTCCAGTTCAAGTGTTGAGAGGACCAGTTGGAGTGTTAGGTTGATTGAAAATTGAATTGGTGAAGTTCTACCGAAATAGTATAATGAACCGACTAGTTCACATGGTGAACTGACCGGATCCTCTCATCAACCGACTGTTTTGGTGAGTGAGATGCCCAGTTCGCATGGATGAGCACCTGGTTCGTGTAGGTGAGCACCCAATTTGTGGAGAAATTTGATCGCATCAATAATTAGTGCTATCATCATGTTGTTCATTAATTGGATTCAAATTTTCTGATTCAAATTTTCTAATTCATATGTGATTAGGAAACATAAAACACAATCGATTTGGAGTGAAAACTAGTTGGCTCTCATGTGAACAAATCAGTTTGGATGCCAACTAAATGGTTTAGTGCTTTTTGGTTGTGAAAATTCATTACCTTTTATTCCATTCCACTTCCACATAGACTGCGAACCCATACGCTAACCCCTCATATAAATAGAGGGGTATCGGGGCTTCCCAGAGCATAACTCAATTTCCTTTGACAATTGTTGTTCTCTCTGATTGGGGTAACCAATAGAGAGCCTGAGCAAGTCCTACCTGCTAAAGGGAGGGATGGAAAGGAGAAACAATTGTCGAAGAGCAAGTTGGTGACTAGTACACCAACGGGAGGGACAACTCCTTCTTGTCTGTTCTTCTAGAATAATAAGAGTTCTAGGAGGTCCCTATGGACTTCTCTACAAGTTAGGAGGTTTTCGTCTTTTGCTAGGAGGACAACCTGAACATGCAGTCTAGAGTGAAGACCATGAGATTCACAGACATTGTTCAAGTGCAACTAGGAGTTGTTGTAGACAAGTCCAAGTGAAACTAGTAGTGCATGAGTACTGCAACGAGTTATAGTCGATGGACATGCTCTAGGACTAGGCTTAAGGTCGCTAGACCATAGTTGTTGATGCAATCTTGTTGTTCTTGGAAGTACAACAATAAATTTTTTGTTTCCGCTTCCATATTTGTGATGGTATTTCCCTACAGTGGTACTAGAGCGACGTCAATTTACTTTGTTTTGGAATAATCTATATGATCAATTTTTTGGTTTATCGTTTTATTTATTGCATAATATGTGAATATTCAAAGGACTAATGTGCATATCTGATCAAAGACCACATATAATCCTAATATATATATATATACACATATATATATATGGATATATATGATATAAATGAAATTTACACAAGTCACCCTAAAATTCGTTTTGATGGTGGATGTGTAGTGTGATTATGGCCAATAATCTTGATATTTGTGTGTGGTTGGATGGTTTGGTTTTATTCATGTTTTTCTTGGTTTGCATACCGAGCCTCACCTTCTTCTTCCCAAATATAAAAGTTAATTATTTCCTACCTTTTCTCCCCTCGAATGTAACTCGAGGTTTCTCATTACAATGTAATAAGTTTAATAGAAATAGGATAGTTTCCTTTCTTACAATGACGACGATGACAATGAGCATCTGGAAAGTCGTCTGTTTCTCTTGATTAGTCGACCATTTGGAGGACAGAGGATGGAAGATCACAGGAAGAGTGAACAGACTGGATGGTGGGTCCAAAAAACTATTTGGAGGTATCCAGACATCAGTGGGTCATAAGGCTAGATGATCATTTCTAACAACTAACTGACTGGCCAAGAGGCGAGATGACCGGTTAAAGGGTTGAACTGATCAACCCGGATAGGAAAAACATAGATCTACACCCACAACATGTTCATGCATGTGATGTTATGTAAACCTAGGTGGTAGTAATTCCTTTTGGCTCCAAGGAATTACCGTAGATATGGCCAACATCATTGCTCTTTGTTTTATATTGCATGTATACATTGTGGGATATATCATGTATATGATATGTGCTAGTGTGTGGACATTGATATGTATATGTACATATATATACGATATATATAAAATCCCTCAATCAAATATATTAAGTATAATATGTTTTTCATTAGTGGCACACATGAAAAGCTTGATCGACTAAGTGTGGGCATCTCAATGATGGTGTGTTGTCTATCTCGTGGAAGTGTGATGGTAATAGTATGAGCCTACAAAGAAGGGTGCATTATTATTGTGTCAACTTTTGGGTCAGGCTTAACTGTGTGGTCTGAATGAGATAAGCACTAGAAGCATATAGATAATTATGGCAAAAAGTTGCATAAATTATCTATCCAAGAATTACCTAAGATGCAATTAAAAAATGTTGCCTACCTTAACGATTAATTATGCACGCTGGCGTTGGGCGGGTAATAATTGAATAATATTGGATATTGGCTCATTAGGAGATTGTTCATTGCAAAATTACAAATTGATAATTGAGGGTCATCAATTTGATCAAAATAATGAGAGCAAAAGTTAACTATAGACCTAATTAATGTTGACAATTTTAAACACATCAACCTGAGTTTTTGATAAAAAATGCAAAATATTTTATAGAATCTAATGACAACAAACAACCACCACTTTTCTCAACAATTGGTCCTGGAGAAGGATAAATTAAATGGGAACAACTTCCATGACGGGTTCAGGATGTTGAGAATCGTACTCACACAGGAATGCAAGCACTATGTCCTAGAGACACCATAGCTAGGATGAACCCCTTCCCAAAGAACCTAAGGCAAATAGTGATGATTACAAGTATCATACTAAAGATTTTGTGGATGTCAAGTGTATGATGCTATGTGTCACGAAACTATTTGTTACCCTCCTCCTACTCCCACTGACTGTAGAGTAAATGGCAGTAGGGATTGGGTGCATGCCCATAGAATGGCACATAGTTTCACACAAGCAATATATATTAAAAGGAAAAAACAAACTAAAGAGATAACGAGGTACTAAAGGAGATAGATACATGTACCCATTTGATTTCTAGCATCCCATTGGTGTTTCATTCATAGTGTGGAGCCTTGAGTGCAGCAAATCTTCATTTGGCAACAAAAAAATTGATAAATAAAACATATTAATGCTAAAGCATTAAGTATGATACAAAAAGGCATGTAAACAATTTAAGAATAACGCAAAACTTGTTTGGATAGAAACATGATCATAGTCAAGAAGAATAAACAAAGCAAGAACCTAATGATATCATTTATTACAAAGCATGTTTTAGGTTCCTTTATCCATTATGTCAACATCAGGTTCCATAATGGATTCATGTATATTCTATTCAAGGTATGTCAACGTAGAATACTCAAACATGCAAGTAATAATCATAGGAACAATAGATCAACCAAGTAAGTAGCCAAGCACTCATACAACCATACATAAAAGCAAGTCAATATCATAGTAGGGTCAAGAGGAAAACGTACCTTGCGAGTAGAGTACAAGATTAACCATTTTGATTAAGCAAATCATTATAGCAATCTTGACTAGATCTTGGCAATTGAGTCAACATAGAGAACCAGAAATTTCAAAAAAGTGCAATTGGATTGATACCAACAAGATTAGGTATGATCAATCATTACTATGGTGGTTATATTTGTCACTTAGATCAAGGTACCATATCTTTCGTCATTGATTTCAACATCTCAACTAGGTCATGCATAGTCATCATCAAGCATCATAGTATGTCATGAGTTCATCTACAACCTATGGTGACACATCACAATTAAGATAGGGATCATAATCAAGAAAAGTGTCACCCCTAGAGTATATATTGGGTCTATATGAGTTAGGTGTTTCAAACATCATCAAACTACTGATTTGAGGCCATTAAATAATATGGATGATCATCAGGATAAGATTCACATAAGATTAGAGACTAGTTATCAACGTGCATGCTAAATTACATTACAAGTCAAGAGTAGGGAAATTGATCACATAAATTCACAAGAAAGTTCCATACGACATATAGGGACACAAGGCATGTAAGATTACTGATTTCGAGCCATATAAACATCTTGGACATCAAAGACCCACATAGGAGAAAGGGTTAATATTCAACATCAATGTATCCACATAAGGCAAGTTTCAAGGTTCAAGGCACATAATCTAACCAATATAGTATGCTAGCATGAATAAGTTTGAACCATGGTCTAGCATACATCCATGTTTACTGATTTTGGTTCAAGCATGAAGATTGAGGCACTTTCAATCAAGGTCAAGCATTTAAAGAGGTGGTCTTTAGATTATAGGTCCATTTAAGGTCATATGCAACATGAGACCATTTAAGGGTGTAAGGATAGGTAAACTTCAAATATTTGTGCATATGGATATTCAAGATACTAAAATTAGGATATCAAAACGTTTTGGTACGTAATGGATTATGATCATGCATTACAATACGATAACATCTCAAAAAGACTTCAAAAGTATAATTTTAGGGGTATCAATATAATAGAAAGAATATAAAGAGGCTTAAAGTATTTTTATTGAAAACCTCTCATTTTTCTAATCAAAATGGTATATAATTTCATTAGATTTGGGTAAAAAACCAAGAAGTTACAAGGTTTTGAAATTTTACATCAAGAAATGGGATTTTAAGGGAGATTAACCTTGTTTGGGCCAAGACTGGGCCTCAAGGTTGACACCTGGAGTGTCCCGATAGCTAGAAATCACCGCCCATCATCACACAATATCTGATCAGGGCTCGTGACCACCCTCCACTACCCAATATCACCTGATATCCCTTACCACCTGCTCGTGTGGATGCATCAGTTCATGACCCAAGCGCAGAGGTGCTACTAGGTGGCCTTAGTTCTCAGCTATTGATCCGGTCAACCATTTGACAAGGGTGTCGGTTTAACGGTGTGGACATCCTCACATTTACAGGCACGTCCTGACCCAACCTACAGCGGACGCGGCGACATTACTCATCGAAGAACAACTGGAGATGGGGATTTGACCCTTGGGGGAGCTTGTAACTTGGCCATCTGATCTAGGAATGGTAGGCCAAGCCCTAAACTGCCATTTTGGAGTGACAAAGGTGGCTGGGGGGGGAAGCACCTAGACAAACCTAGTGGCAACTCTGCCACGAAGAGGAAGTGGAAGGAGCATGAAGTAGGGTGCTAGGGTTAGGGTGAGTGAGGTAAAAGGAGGAAACTAGCTTCAAAACAAGGTCTTATAAGAAAAGAGTAGAATAAATGGTGCCAAAGTAGTAGGAAAGGGAGAGTAGGTGGGGGCAAAACACCATGCTCGCCGGTAGCTGTACAGAGGTTGAAGATGACTCTGTCGGCGTTCGATCATTGGTTCAACCCGTGGCGATAGGATCTGATGGCCCAAAATCATGGCCCGCTAAATCAAGACTCCTAATTGGTTGAAAGGGTGATAGTCAGATCAAACAACAAGGGGAAAAGAAAGGGAGTAGTGGTCGTACAGACGTGCCCATACGGGCCCAAATAGAGACAAAAAAAGTTAAAATAAGGATTAGATCACCAAGGTTTCAAAGGCCATAACTTGAGCTAGGATGATCTGATTGAGGCGATTTTTTGTTCCACTGGAAAGATAATTAAATTATCCACATCATGAAATACATTTGGTAGAAATCAGAGTTCATTTAATGAGTTACATTGGAAATTCAAGTTGATGATGCATAATAAACATGCCACTTAGTTCAAAACTCAAATTAGAGTCATACATAATTGCAAAGTGATATTTTATCAAGGTCAAATCTTCAAGTGGGCATTAAATGACTAAAATGCATCAAAGTGGAGGTGATAGAAGTTGTTGAGTACATTAGAGAATCAAATGGGTCAGGACGTACATTGAGAGAGAAAATCTAGGTTATCACATTCTCAACACCTTAAAAGGAATTTTGTCCCCAAAATTAAATCAATTGATAAGTCAATATTTGAGATTTCATTTTCAATTGTCAAGATCATTGTAATATTATCATAAGGTATCGTCACCACTTACAATATCCATCTCATTCTGAAATTGAGATATCAGTTATCGTAGCCAACATACAGTCACATTGATCGTCAAATTGGAAGTATCATCACATGAGTCACAAATCGGGAGAGATCGTCCTAAAGATTTCAAATTTGGAGAAATAACATTTTTAGGTCAAATAAATAGAGCTCTTTGAATCAAGAGTCAAGAATAACTTTCATTCCCAACAATTAGGGTCCTAGCTTCTACATTGGCCTAGGTGGGGTTATACATCCTTGATTGAGAATTCATATTTCTACAATTTGTGACATACATCATATTTCAACATCATAAATTCGTGATCAAAATCAATGGAAGGTCCCACCCTAGTCCACATGGATCTCACCCTTAAGTCATAAATTGAGCAAATCAACATAGTCATAATTTCAAATTTTTGATTTTTGGGAATAGAAAAGTCATTAGTCATATATCGAGGGTGATCTCAAGATCCAAATAGGGTGATCATAGGAGTCAACTCAAAACCAAGATCAATAATCAAGAGTTAAGATTTCATTATTCAATATCGAGAGTCAAATTTGGACATCAAAGTCACAATATAAACATTTCAAAGCTAGGTTTTAGATTCTTATTTTAGACCTTACGTGTGACTTAGGGCTCTATCCTTCCTAGGGTTTTTATTGAGGTAACATTCCAAATTTTCTTGAGGTTTCTCCAATAACATTCGAGTGCATTATTTTATGGGGGATTCTTTAACCCAGATTTTCTCCATCTCTTAAGGTGCACCTTATTTACTTTATGTCCCAACATTGGGCTCAGGGTGACCTTCCCTCCTGGGCTTGGTCTTCATGTCGTCCTTCCCTCCTGGGCTTGACCTCTTGGCTACCTTCTCTCTTGGGCTTGGTCTTCATGATGGCTTTCCCTCCTGGGCTTGACCTCTTGGCGACGTGCCCTATTGGGCTTGGTCTTCATGTTGGCCTTATGTCCTGGGTTTAACCTCTTGGTGACCTTTCCTCCTGGGCTTGGTCTTCATGTTAGCCTTCCCTCCTGGGCTTGTCCTCTTGGTGACCTTCCCACCTAGGTTTGGTCTTCATGTTGGCCTTCCCTCTTAGGCTTGGCCTCTTGGTGACGTTACCTCCTGGGCTTGGTCCCTACTGTTAGCCACTTCCTTAGTGACTTTTCCTTATGTCCTTTAAAGATGGAATAGTTGGGTTTTAGAGAATTATACTCAATATCTATTCTTTCTTGCTTTGTATACTTAACCCTCAATACATTTAGTGATATTCAAGGTTATCTCAATTCATAAACCGATTGGTTAACTCACCCTTCTAGGATGATCATTCATCCATATACAACAATCAAGAAACACTTTGAGCATTATTCAACATTTTGTGGCCTTAATATCAAGTTTATCTTCATGGTATTTATGGTTGATGAGTGATCTAGGCCTAGGTCTTCCTAGGAACTTGACCACTAGCTATAGTCAACATCATCATATTCCAAGATTGTCATTAAATTGTAGTTTTCAGATTGAGTATCAACATCATCACAAACATAACCCATTAGGGACTTAGGTCAAGAAATCAAGTTGTGTGGAAGAGGTCTCCTTTCCAAGCTCTAAAAAATCAACAAGATGGCAATTTAGAGGTAGTCATAATGGGAGTGTGACCTAGGTTAGGGGAGTCACAAGTCAAATTCCACCCTAACCTAGCACACTATTCTACATTGGTCATGAGTTATCAAACATATTTGAATAGGGTGAGTGTCATCTATCAAATCGTATTTCATAGGGTCATGTGTCAAATGTCAAAATCATAATAGGGCAACCATACTTCAAGATTTTGCAAGATTAAGGTCATGATTTCAATCCCTTCCTTTCTAGATCAAGGTAAGGGTAGATTTTGGAAATCCAGAAGTCAAATTGAGGACTCAAGAGTTTGAGCATAATAGAGCTAGAGTGATTTCATGTCCATCATATTTATTCAAAATTAAGCTTGCAAAAGAGGCATGGAATTCAATAGGGAAATGCCTCATGTATAGTTGTATCAGAGTTTGTGACATGATACATATCAATTGGGTGAGTTTTACTTAGATATGTTTGAGTTTTGATCAAAAATAGGGACAACATATGTTTAATCAATAGGGACTCTATTAAACATGGGGTATAGAAAATTAGTTCCATCGTATATCACCAATATCAAAGATTTACCTCAAACATAGGGCACAATTATATCCAATTGGTAACATTGAGTGTGTATGAACTTTACACATGCACATTAATTTCATGAGTATTTTCATTTATCAAATAGGGTCTATCATTCAAGATTAGATCATGGAATTATCATCTAGATCAACTTTCACGAGTTCAAATTAATTTTAGTTTTCCCATGCATAAACTACCCATAATCGGGAAATCATGTGATTAATAGTCATGAGAGAAGAATCACATTAGGAGATGAGAACACTAAATATTCATTGTCTACCTTAGTGGCTTAGGTAGTTCTTAAAGAAGAGGTGAGATGATAGAAGACTCTCTAAGCATTTGGGGAAAATGTGTTATGTCGTACAGATATAGAGGATTGTGTGTTTGTCTATGATACCATTTGTCATGGAACTATTTGTTACCCTCATCCTACCCCCACTGAATACAAAGTCAGTGGAAGTAGGGATTGCGTGCCCATCCATAAAATGGCGCATAGTTTCACACAAGAAATATATATGAAAAGGGAAAAAAACTAAATAGATAATGAGGTACTACAGGAGATAGAGACATGTACCCATTTCATTTCTAGCATCCCATTGGTGTTTCATTCATAGTGTATAGCCTTGAGTGTAGTAGATCTTCATTTGGAAACTAAAAATTCAATCAACAAAACATATTAATGATAAAGAATTAAATACAGTATGAAAAGGCATGTAAACAATTTAAGAATAATACAAAACTTGCTTGGCTAGAAACATGATCATAGTCAAGAAGAAGAAAAAAAGAAAGAATACTTAATGCTATCATTTATTACAAAGCATTTTTAGGTTCTTTTATCCATTATGTCAACATTAGGTTGCATAATGGATTCCTACATATTATATTCTAGGTATGTCAATGCAGAATACTCAAACATGCAAGTAATGATCATAGGAACAATAGCTCAACCAAGTAAGTAAGTAGCCAAGCATTCATATGAGCATACATACAAGAAAGCCAATATCATAATAGGGTTAAGAGGAAAATGTACCTTGTGATTAGAGTACATGATCAACGATTTTGATTAAGAAAATCATTTATAGCAAGCTTGACTAGATATTGGCGAGTAAGTAAACAAAGAGATCATGGAATTTCAAATAAGTGCAATTGAATTAATACCAACAAGATTAGGTATCATCAATCACTATTATGGTGGTTGGATGTGTCACTTAGATTGAGGTATCATATCTTTTATAATTGATTTCAACATCTCAACTAGGTCATGCATAGGAATTATCAAGAATCATAGTACGTCATGAGTTCATGTAGAACCTAGGGTGACACATCGCAATTAGGATAGGGATCATAATCATGCAAATTGTCACCCCTAGAGTATATATGGGGTCTATATGAGTTAGGTGTTGCAAACATTATCAAACTATAGATTTGAGACCATTAAATAATATGGATGATCATTTGGGAAAGATTTGCATAAGATTAGAGACTAGTTATCAACGTGCATGCTAGATTACATTTCAAGTCAAGAATAGGGAAATTGATCACATAAGTTCACAATAAAGTTCAATACATCATATAGGGACATAAGTCTTGTAAGATTACTGATTACAAGGCCATATAAACATCTTGCACATCAAATACCCACATAGGAGCAAGCATTGATATTCAACATCAATGTATCAACAAAAGGTAAGTTTCAAGGTTCAAGTAACATAATCAAATCAAGATAGAATGATATAATGAACAAGTTATCAAGCTTCACTGATTTTGGTTCAAGCATTAAGATTGAGGCACTTTCAATCATGGTCAAGCACTTAAAGAGGTGATCTTTAGCATATAGATCCATTTAAGGTCATATGCAACATGAGACCATTTAATCCTGTAAGGATAGGTAAACTTCAAATATTTATGCATATGGATGATCAAGATACTGAAATTAGGATATCAACATGTTTTTGTACATAAAGGATTAAGATCATGCATTACAATGGGATACCATCTTAAAAAGACTTTAAAAGTATGCTTTTAGGGGTATCAGTAGAAGAATAAGCAAATAAAGAGAATTAAAGTATTTTTATTGAATAGATCTCCTTTTCCTAATCAAAATGGTATACACTTACATTATATATTTGTAAAGGACCAGGAAGTTACAAAGTTTTAAAATGTTGCATCAAGAAATGGGATTTTGATGTGATATTGACTTTGTTTGGGCCAAGATTGGGCCTCAAGGCTGACACCTAGTGTGGCCTGGCAGCCTACATTCACCGCCCACCACCACAAAGTGGCTGATAAGGGCTCGTGACCACCCACCACCGCTCGAGATTGCCCGATATCCACTGGCACCCGCTCATGTTTATGCAGCGGTCCATTACCCAGGCGTAGAGGTGATGTTGGGTGGCCTCAAATCTGGGCTACTAATATGATCAACCATTTGACCAGGGAGCCAATACAATGGCATGACCACCCTCTCATTCACAGGCTCTTCCCGACCCAACCTATAGCAGACATGGTGGCACTGCTCGCCAAAGAACAACTAGCGACGGGGCGTTGACCCTTGGGAGAGCTCATGACCTGGCCACCCAATCTCAGAATGGCAGGCTGAGCCCTAAATTGTTATTTTTGAGTGCCAAAGGTGGCTAGGGTGGAAGTGCCCAAACTGACCTAGTGGCACCACCACCACGAATAGGAAACTGAAGGATAACGAAATAGGGTGCTAGGGTTAGGGGGAGCAAGGTAAAAGGAGGCAATCAGCTTTGGAACAACAAAATAGGGTGCTAGGGTTAGGGGGAGTGAGGTAAAAGGAGTTGAGTTAGTAGGGAAAAGGGAGTAGGTGGGGGCACAACACCATGCTCTTCGGTAGTTGTACGGAGGTCGAAGATGACTCTGTAGTCATTCAATCAGCGATTCAATCCGTGGTGATAAGATCTGATGGCCCAAAATCATGGCCCACTAAAATGAGACTCCTAATTAGTTGAAAGGGTGATAGATGGATTCCACAACAAGGGGAAAGGAAAGGGAGCAATGGGCTGCATAGATGTGTCCAAATGGGCCCTATTAGGGACAAAAACAATTAGATAAAACAAGGATTAAATCACCAAGGTTCAAAAGGCCATAACGTGAGCTAGGATGATCCGACCGAGGAGATTTTTGCGTCATTGTAAAGATAATTGAATTCTTGACTTCATGATATAAATTTGGTAGAAAGAAGAGTTCATTTCATGGGTTCCATTTTAGATGCAAGTTGATGATACATAATAAACATGCGACTTAGTTCAAAACTCAAATTAGAGTCACATAATTGCAAAGTGATATTTAATAAAGATTAAATCTTCAAGTGGGCATTGAATGACTCAAATGCATCAAAGTAGAGGTGAGGGAGGTCGTTGAGTACATGAAAGAATCAAATAGGTCAAGATGTACACTAAGAGATAAAATCTCAGTTATCACACTATGCTCCATGAAATATGAGTTGTAGAGGCAGCATGAGAACACAGATTTTATTGAGATCGTCACATATCTTAAGAACATGTTCCAAGATCAGGCAAGACATGAGAGATATGATTCCTCTAAGGCATTGTTCAAATGTAAAATGGCATAAGGAGATCTAGTAGGTCCTCATGTACTCAAGCTCATTGGGTGTGTGGAGAACCTGGCTAGACCGGGATTCTGCTTGGGTCAAGAGTTTGCCATTGATGTGGTTTTTTGGTCTCTACCACAGTCATTCGGTTTGTCATGACCTACAACATGAATGACCTTGACAAGCCGTCGATAGAGTTATTGGGGAGAATAGTTGAGGAAAAAATAAAGAAAGACAAGCCTAAGTCTGTAATGATGATCAACAAGACAAAAGGGAAGTCTAAAGACAAAGGCAAAACTACGAAGAGTTCCAAAGCTAGCTAGAATCCTAAATTTTCATATCTCAAGGAAAAAGGAGGATTAAAGAAAAGAGGTGATTGTCACCATTGTCACCAGTCTAGACATTGGAAAAGGAATTTTCCTCTCTTTCTAGAGGAACTAAAGAAGAAGAAGGAAGGGGTGGAGGCCTCTACTTCAGGAATAAATGTTATAAGATAAATCTGAATTCTTCATCTTGGTATATTATATCCAATAAAGATCTAACATACATGATGTGAAGGATCTGACAAGAAGTAAAGCCTTTATAAAAGGACAAAGATGGACTATGCAGAGCAAGAGTTTTTGTAGCTTTAGACTACATTTAAATTTATCATATCCCTTTGGACATGTAATAGAGGTAGTTGAACTACTATTTCATTATGCCAATAAATAGAAACATTTCACTTTATGCATCTTGTATGACAAGGATGATAAAGAAATAAAGAGTTGATCAATGATTATGCTTCAAAGATGTGATCTTGTATGGAAATGCCCAAGCATCTAATGATCTTTATATGATAGAATCTAAAGATGAATTTTAAGAACATAAATACCAAAAGGGATATAATTGACAACTCAAACAATCTTTAACTTTGTCATCTAAAGAACATATATGAGAAAAGCATTTCTAGAATTTGTATTGATGTTTATCTAGACTCTATTGGTTATTGAACCAATAAGAGACATGCAAGACTCAATTATGAGCAATAGGACAATATACCCTTCACTAAATATAGTGGGAGGATAAATATTCGATTAGGCCTTATACATGTTTACTATGAAGATCTTATAAAATAAATGCTAAATGTAGTTGTTTGTACTTCATTAAATTCACTGATGATATTAGTTGATACAGGGTTTATATTTGGTGAAATACAAACATGAATCTCTTGAAGTGTTCAAGGAGATTATAAATAAATTATAACTCAAATAAAAGTATTAAGAACCTTTGATATGATCAAATATTGAATAATTTGCATCAATATATTTTAGAACATTTTGGATAGACCAAAATAGATGAGTCAACTCCACCTGAACATGATAATCTGTCAGAAAGATGGAATCACATCCTAATGGGTCATGATGTGATTATCATTTAATGTATTCTTCTAATCTCCTCATGGATACATATATTTAACACTGAAACAATGTACCATCTTAAATGGTTTAAAATACATCATATGTGACATGAGATGGAAATGTCCCAATAAGTCTTGAGGATTGAAACTTATACAAAGAAAGTACCTTCTTGAAAAGGTTTGTCCACAAACCATAATTGTTGAATACTTCTATTAATCCCAATCCAATAACAATAGTGTTTTTCTGCTAGGATAATTGAGTTTCAAAAGAATCAGTGGGAGTAAAAGTAGAACTCAAAAAGTTTGACCTTGTTAGTACCACCTAGAGGGATAAAACACCAAGGGTGAAGCTAGGTTTTTAGGAGAGGAAAACCAACATGGATAACCTAAAGGGACATGTGGGTTATAAAGGTGTTAAGATCAGTTCAAAGTATTGAACATGATGAAATACCTTTACCAACTATCATGCTTGTTGTTGCAGCTAGTATAGACTATGAGATTTGGCATATGAAGATTAAAACCAGATTTCTTAAAGGAATATTTGAGAAGAATGTGCATGTGACATGGTCTAAATTTTTATAACTTCATTAATGCAAATAAACTCTATAAGCTACAAAGATCAGTATGAGAGATTTAAACAAGCATCTCAGAGATAAGATCTTTTGACTTGACAAAATAGTCAAAGAGTTTGACTTGAATCAAGATAAAAGATGAAATTTGTGATTGCAAAAGATTTAGTGGGAGCATATATGAATATTCCACATGTTTATGAGGAATAATATCTCAATACTCTGAATATTAAGACCTTGCATGGAAAACACCTTTAATAATGAAGGATTAGGTGAAACATCCTATGTAATAGGGATTAAGATCTATAGATATAGTTATTGAATGTTTCTTAACCTAAGAATGAGAAGATACAATATCAAAGTGGTGAAAGAATTCAGTATGAAGGATTCAATGAGAGAGAATCCAGATTAGTCTCTCATCAACTCTATGTTCTAATTCTTGTGAAGAATGGAAAGACATGAGTGAGATACCATATGCACCAAAAATTAGATCTATCATGTATGCTATATAACATACTCATCCCATAATCTTGTATATAGTGGACATGACAAGATGATACACAAGTTTACAATGGGGGCCATTGGAATGTCATTAAAGGACATCCATTAGAACTTATGAAACACCAAAGATTTGTTACTAGATTATAGCAATAAGAAAGAGTTGAGTGTAAAGAATTACACTGATGCAAGGTTTTGAAACAAATGTGATAGCAATATAAAATGTGTTTTAAGAAAAGAGTTGTCAGTTAGAAGGGATTTGAACTACATGTCATTAATTCTATTCTACAATAGAAGCTGAGTATCATGGTGTTGTGAACACCGAAGTGGATACTATATGGATCTATAAGTTCATATGGATGAACTTAAAGATGTTCCAACCATTGATGACACAGTAGAGATACTATAAAAACAATGGAACTATTGGTTAGGCAAGGAAAACCAGATACCATATTATAGTGGTTATGTCTCATATGAGAAATTGTATAGCAAAGATATGACGAACATGCAATATACAGACTAATAACAAAATGTTTCTAACCTGATGGATTAGCACTTTCTTAGTAGAAACATGATAGACATGTTTAGATCACAAGAATATGATTCTTTGGTGATTGTCTCTAAGTGCAAGTGAGAGTTTGTTGGTATGGCATGCCCAAAGAGTCAATCATATGATGATTGTGATGGCATATTACGTAAAGGATTTGATTAATAATAATACATGAAAGCTTCTAATTCGTTATGTTTCACTCAGTTATTCAGGGAGAGGAACAAATCAACCTTCAGGGAGAGGAACAAATTGACCTTTGCATAGAGGAATTTGGCAGGATCGATGATCGAGAAAGGATTCATTAAATTGACTTCTCAAAATCCGATGAGATAATAAGGTAGTGTTGGTTAGTATGACCAGAGATCCAGTCATATGATGATCAGAATGAGGCATTCGAGACATGATATGATAATACTAAAGGTAATTCTATATATTATGTTTGTCTCAGTCATGAGATGATGACACATACATAGTATATGTCTAAAGAATGATGTTACTCGATGACATATGTCTTTAGGTTGAGGACCTGAATGATGATAATACATATGTATGATAAGAGTACATACATTCTTATGTCCCTAGTCTATTATTATTGTGGAAGAAAAATAGAAAATAGTAATACATAAGACTAGAGTGTATGTTGACTGATGATAGAATCTCATTAGTCATGATATGTGATATCAAATCAAGCACTGATGAATGCATATTCATCGTAGTCCAATCATCTCATTTAGCCTAGCTTTGGCTGCATTCGTGCATTTATTGGCCATATCTTCTTATCTGAGACTTATATTGGTTAAATCAAATTGATCACAAATTTAATTGTAATTTTACATCATTTTTTACAGATCAATTTGGGCATTGGGCCCATGTTCTAATCCACTCTTCTATCTTAGCCCTTGGTTTGGGCCTGGTCAAAGCAATTCAACAACCCCTCTCTTCCTTTACACGGCTACAGTGCCCGCTTCTTCACCTAGATCACGGCTCCAGTAAACCCTACAATCGCGACCACGATTGCAGAAGATCGCGGACAGCTGTCCTCATAACCATGACCTTCACCAACTCTCTGCGCCTCCCCTGCATAGCTGCGACCGTGGCAACCTCTTCACAAACCCCGCGACCGCGGCAACCTCTTCACAAACCCCACGACTGCGGCAACCTCTTCACAAACCCGCGACCGCAACATTCAAAACCCTATGACCTCCCCTCCTCCTCATGGATGCGGATTCCTTATGATCGCGACCATGACTCTAAGAGTCTCGACCAAAGCCAGCAAGGGAATCGCGACCCGTTGCCTCTTTTCCGCGACTGCGACAGTCAAAAAGCCGCGACCTAAAGTGAAGCCACGACCAAGCTAAAGATCGCAGACACGTCAGTTCAATTATCGCGACCGCGGCATCATTCGAAAAGCCTCAACCTACTACAAAATTACTAAGGTCGTGAATCTAAGTCAGTGCCCGGCCTGCCTATAAATAGAACACGACTCCAGTCAGTCAAATCATCATATCCAGACGTCGTTAGGCTGCAGGTCTGTCCTGGGCCTAAGGAGACGATCTCCATAGCCAAGAACCTGCCCCCGTGGTGATTTGCGGCCTGTTCACCCAGATATGGAGTGTAAACTCTAGATCTGCAAGCCACTTCATCCAGATCTAGATATGCTGCGTCTACGCCATTTCCACGCCGTCACGAGTTGCTCCTCCCGCTGCGAGCCAAGGACAATGAGAATAAGAAGAAGGTGGAGAGAGAGGATCCACCCCGTCTGTCGTGGTGTACTTCTCTCTTCTTCCGGATCTGCTCCGACGTTGTGTAGAAGACCATTTCTCCACCAAACTGTGATCAACTTCTTCACCATGCTCATGGAAGAAACTTCTCTCTCTCTTGTTATTCTTGTTTCTCTCACCATGAGCGAGTAGTTTACTTTCATTGGGGTGTGGGAACTAGCCCCGCTGCCCATGCTTTCATATCCTTTTATTAAACATCCTATGGCATGTATATAATCTTTTATTTCATTGTTAATCGTCGATGTGTGCTTGTGGATTGATCACCTACTTGCATGTATCTTGTTCGTTTCCTATGTTGCGAGAACTTCAATGCATAGGTTTTGAATGTCGATTAACACGGTTGACTCCCAAACTAGAGATAGAATGGGATTCTTTGAGGTCGTAAGTGTATGATTCGAGTGGTGACGAGCCATCTAGCCCACAGTGACGCTTCTGTGTGTCTGACGCCTGTATAGGGGTCCCAGCGCTTCATTCGGACGTATGTATCTTCAGAGCCATAAGTACGTGATCTGGATGGTGATGAGACATCTGATACCTAAGGTGATGCTTACGTGAACCTAACGCCCATACGGGGGGTTCTGCAGCAGCTCCATTTGAATGGTTATATCTTGCCTAGATGTTTGATGTTTGGATGTGATTGCATGTGTAGTGGTGGTGAAACCCGGGACCATCCCGGCAATTTCCATCATTAATCTTTAATCAACCTTTAATCCTGCTCTTTTAGTTTCCTTGCAATTAGTTTAATTAAACTTAATTCAACCAACCTTGTTCTAAATATTAGTCTTGATTCAAATAGATTCGACTAGAGAAAGATTCTTAAAAATGTTATCCCTTGGGATTCAATCCTCAACTATACTGCGATAAGACCCGTCCGCTTGCGGGTGGTGTTATTGCACGTTGTTTTGGTTAAAAACTTAGGGACTTCAACCCTAAGTGAGTTTGTTAGTGCGATAATATAAGCCACGTCAAATTCTGGCGCCGTTGTCGGGGATAACGGAATTGTCTAGTTAAATCTAGTTCTTTTGAGACTAATTTAGGTTTTTCTTTTACTTTTGATATCGTCGATCATATAAACTCGAATTCGGTTCTACTCCATCCATCTCACCTGCAAAAGATCTTTTCATCCTAGGTACCCACAAAGTCTAGTGTATGTGTCGCTCGGACAGTCTCGGAATCTCTTCTAGCTTTGACCCTAAGATAGATAGAACCTTTCACCGTCAGCACAGAGAGAGAACCAAGCAAGAATAGCTCAAGAGGAGGAAATCGCTCGAAGGGTATCTCAATCCCTTAATGCACAAAGAGATATAATTATGCAAGAAGCTCGAGCCGCAGTTCAAGAAGAAATCCAAGAAGCTCAAGCAGTAGCTCAACAAGCTGAGCTACAAAAAGACCTTAGAGAATTCTCGATCCCTAAAGCTGCTGACATTCATCACCCAGTGTAACCTCCTCCCATCGACGCTCCGAATTTTGAGATAAGAGCACATAGGGTTACGTTGCTTCAAAATAGTCCTTTCTATGGTAAGCAAGGAGAAGATAGTCAAGAACATCTTCTGAGGTTTATAGATCTATGTGCCATGATGAAGAAAAATGGAGTCACGGATGATGCCATCAGACTCTGTCTCTTCAAATACTCTCTTTCCGATAGAGCCATCAGTTGGTATAACTCCTTGCAATGCGAACCCATCACCACTTGGGAACAACTTCAAAATGTTTTTTTGGAAAAGTTTTACCCACCTTCTCTCACCTATGAAATCAGGGGAAGAATAACGCAATTCACCCAGGTCCCTGGAGAATCCTTAGCTGAAGCCTGGGAAAGATACAAAGAGCTTCTACGCAAGTGTCCACATCATGGCATTCCAAAGAATCAACTCATTGAAATATTTTATAGAGGTGTGGATGATGATATCAAGAGGTTTTTGGATTCCTTGTCTGGAGGAAACTTCATGCGTCAGAGTTATGATAGCGCATGGAAGGTTGTCACCCTTGGAGCTGAAAACCAAGCCAACTGGGGTAGACCTGTTGGCAAAGGAGTGCTGAAGGTAGCTATGGTCGAAGCAACACCCAAGTACAAGTCTATCATTGAATCTCTCAAACTCCTTGCAAAGCAAGACCATCTAGAATTGTCTCTCACAGCCTATGAAAGAAGACGTTCGCCCCTGCGACAACAAGAGAAAGTTAAGTCAGCTTCACTCTTCTATGAAGCATGCAAAGGAATTGATCATCCTACTCTAGCTTGTAACATTCTCTATGATGTTGTTTTGAGAAATACCTGTGCCCAAGGAGATAATGGTCAAATGGAAAGTCCGAACACCATCAATACCATCCCTGGCCAAGGGTACTATAATCCGAATCAGAATAGGAACCATCCATGTTTTCAATATGGAAACCCTTCTGGAGCGGAAAACTCGCGACAACTTAGTTCAAACACTCAACAACGAGGCCCGCCAGGATTCCAGTGTAACCAACAACCAAATTTTGGGAATGAGGGAAACTTTAGAGGTAACTACCAGAATAGAAACTACAACAATTATCAGAACAATTCTCAGTTTCAGAATCCCAACCATGCCCCCTATCAACAACAACAACAAGGGCAACAAGTTGGTTCCATCCCTCCTGATGACAAATTGTCAGCTATTGAGAAGATGATGTAGTCACAGCAGACTATGATAGCTAACCAGCAAGCCCATCAGAAGGCTATTTAATCTCAACTAGCTCAACTTGCAACTAGCATGAAGCCACCTGCTGGAGTCTTTGTTGGACAACCCGAAAACAATCCTAAACATCCTGAGCAATTGAAGGTTGTCACCACCAAGTCTGGAAAAGACTATTCTGACCCCCCTGCTAAGATACCAATAGTGGCAACAAACGATGATGACTTTGTGAATGTCCAAGACTCTACAATACTTGAGCCTCAACTGAAGGAACAACCAACCTTTGATAATACAGACAAAGCAAAATTGGAGGAACCATTGGCTGTGGAGGCAGAAGACACACCTAAGCCAAATGTGCCAGTATACAAGCCCCGTCCTCCCTTCCCAGCTCATTTGAAGCAGACAAAGCTCGACACTCGATTCAACAAGTATAAAGAAGCTATGAAGAAGCTTTATGTAGAAATACCCTTTCTAGATGCGCTGGCCGAGATACCAACCTGGACTAAGTACTTAAAGTCTCTCCTCACAAGGAAGTACATAACTGAAGAATACGAGACAATTAAGCTAGCATCAACCACTTCCGATATCATTCAGAGCAAGATGCCCAAGAAACAGAAAGATCTGGGATCCTTTGGGATTTCATGCCATATCGGTGACTCCTCATGTAAGAAGTGATTAGCCGATCTCAGTGCTAGCATCTCTATCATGCCGCTTAGCCTTTGTAAGAGGTTAGGGTTTGTAGAACTTCTCCTGATTGGAATGACCATTCAACTTGCAGATAACTCTATGACTCTTCCTTTGGGTATCATTGAATATGTCCTTGTCAAGGTTGGAAAAGACTCTTATGTCCCATGTGACTTTGTCATCATGGACATAAAGGAAGATGCCAGATACCCTCTTATCTTTGGTCGTCCGTTCCTCACCACTGCAAGAGCCTTGATTGACGTTGAAGCAGGGACCTTACTGCTCAGAGTAGGGAAAGAAACCCTCGAGTTCAAAGTTTTTGAAAGCATGCGAAGACTGAGCATGCAGGAAGAAGTCTGTTTGATTGATTGCATTGAGCAAATGTCTCTCCTCACACAAGAGGAATATGAACAAGACGATCCTTTAGAAGTGGCTCTAACAAACCCATCTGCTGAAAATTTCATCAACGAAGAAGTTAAGGATTGTGTCCTTCACCTCGACTCTGTAGAGGAAGATCCTGAAGCTAGGTTCGAAGAACTCAAAGCTGTGAATGTAACTGAAGAGCCATGTTAGAAGCCAGAAGCCCCTGAAATGAAGCCCCTACCCAAGGGACTTAAGTACGTGTTTTTGGATGATCTTAAGGTTTGTACAGTTATTATAAATTCTGATCTAATGACCAAACAAGAGGATAAACTCTTGAAAGAATTAAAGGAAAGAAAGAAAGCTATCGAATACAAGATGAGCGATCTCACTGGGGTTAGTCAAGCACTTTGCATGCACAAAATCCCTATGGTGGAAGACCACAGGCCGACTGTTGAGCATCAACGGAAGTTGAATCCTAATATGAAGGAAGTAGTCCGCCGTGAAGTCATCAAGTTGCTTACTACCAGAATCATCTATCTGATATCTGACTCATCTTAGGTGAGTCCTGTGCATGTTGTCCCAAAGAAAGGTGGCACTACTGTGATATGAAATGAAAATAATGAACTCATCCCCACTCAAACAGTCATTGGGTGGAGGATGTGAATCGACTACAGGAAGTTAAACAAGGCAACATGTAAAGATCATTTCCCGATGCCTTTTCTAGATCAGGTCTTAGAGCGATTGGCTCACCAGGAATATTTTTGCTATCTCGATGGTTACTCTGGATTCTACCAAATTCCTATACATCCAAATGACCAAGAGAAAATCACTTTTACTTGCCCCTTTGGAACATACACCTTTAGAAGGATGCCATTCAGACTCTGTAATGCGCCTGCAACCTTCCAACATTGCATGGCAGCCATATTTGTTGGGCTAACAGAAACCATTATGAATGTTTTTATGGATGATTTCTCTGTATATGGGGATTCATATGACTCATGCCTGAAGCACCTCTCCCTGGTCCTCAAACGATGTGAAGAAGCACATCTTGTGCTAAATTGGGAGAAATGTCACTTTATGGTAAAAGAAGGTGTTGTCCTTGGCCATAGGGTCAGTAAATGAGGAATTGAAGTGGACAAGGACAAGATCGAAGTGATCTCCAAACTATCTATCCCTACCAATGTAAGAGGAGTCTGTGCATTCCTTGGTCACGTAGGCTTCTATAGAAGGTTTATCAAGGATTTCTCCAAGATAACCAAGCCCATGACAAACTTGTTGTTGAAGGATGCTGATTTCCATTTTGATGAAGAGTGTATCCAGAGTTTCAACAACCTAAAGCATGCCCTTATAACAACACCCATCATTCGAGCCCCGGATTGGGATCACCCATTCGAAATTATGTGTGATGCCAGTGATTACGCTGTGGGTGCCGTGTTGGGCCAATGTATAGAGAAGAAACACCATGTCATCTATTATGCATCGAAGACCCTTGACGAAGCTCAGAGGAACTATGCAATGACTGAGAAGGAACTCCTAGCATTCGTATATGCCTTTGATAAGTTTAGATCCTACCTCATTGGTTCAAAGGTGATTGTCTACTCCGATCACACCGCTATTCGTTATCTTCTAAAAAAGAAAGATGCAAAACCAAGGCTAATAAGATGGATTCTCCTATTGCAAGAATTTGATCTTGAGATTAGAGATAAAAGAGGCATAGAAAATGTTGTATCAGACCACTTAAATCGTATCCACACTCTGGAAACTGAGAAGATACCAATTAACGACTCTCTTCCAGATGACCAGCTTATGAAAGTCTCAGAAGCTACTCCTTGGTACTCAGACTATGTGAATTACCTTGCCACTGGTGTCGTCCACCCTGAGTGTACTGGCAATGCTCTAAAGAAATTCATCCATGATGTGAGGCAATATCACTGGGATGAACCGTACCTCTTCAAGCTCTGTGTTGATGGTCTCTACAGACATTGTATCACTGAGGAAGAAGTCCAACTTATTTTAGAACAATGCCACCCAGGCCCAGTCGGAGGCCATATGAGTTCTAAGAAAACTTCCTTGAAGGTTTTGCAATGTGGTTTCTTTTGGCCAACCATATCCAGAGACGCTTATAACTTTGTGTTGTCATGTGACAAGTGTCAGAGAACGGGAAGCATTATGAAAAGAGACGAGATGCCACTTAAGCTATGGCAAGAAGTCGAGATTTTTGATGTTTGGGGAGTGGACTACATGGGTCCATTCCCATCCTCACATGGATTTTCCTACATCCTAGTTGCGGTTGATTATGTGTCCAAATGGGTAGAGGAAATACTGATGGTTACTAGCTATTCAAAACTCATCATTAAAATGTTTAAAGATATCATTTTACCCCGTTTTGGAGTTCCACGCACTGTGATCTCCGATGGAGGTTCTCATTTTCTGGAAAGAAGCTTTGAAGCGTTGTTGAGAAGATATGGTGTAACACACAATGTAGCTTCCCCCTACCACCCACAAACAAGTGGGCAGGTAGAGGTTTCGAACCGTCAACTAAAAGTTATCCTGGAAAAGACAGTAGGACGCAACCGGAAGGATTGGTCAGTGAAAATCAATGACGCTTTATGGGCCTACCGAACCACGTTCAAAACTCCTCTTGGAACGACACCCTTCAGACTCATCTATGGAAAATCATGTCACCTGCCCGTGGAACTAGAACATAAAGCATGGTGGGCAATCAAATAGCTGAATTTTGACATGAAGAAAGCAGGCGAAGCTAGGATTCTACAACTTCAAGAGTTGGATGAACTCTGAATGACAGCTTATGAGAATGCACAAATCTACAAGGAATGCACAAAACTTTGGTATGATGGTCATCTGAAGAGGAAGGACATTCGAGTGGGAGACCAAGTTATGTTGTTCAACTCGAGACTGAGGTTATTCCCAGGGAAACTTCGTTCTCGATGGTCTGGACCATACATCGTCAAAAGCATTAATCCACATGGTGCATTTACCTTATGGAGTGAGAAGTCAGGTGATTTTTTGGCAAATGGCCAACGCTTGAAAAGATATTTCACCGTAGCTGATACTGGCACTGAAAAGTCGATGAATCTGTCTGAACTGACATATCTACCAGAAAACTGAAGGAATCACGTCGAGCCATCGACGTAAAACAAAGGCGCTTCTCGGGAGGCAACCCGATCTTTAACTTAGCTTTTACTTTTAGTTTTGTTTTTAGAAACTTTTTCATTTAGTAGACAATGCATCGCAAGATGCAGTCTTAAGTTCTGATAGTTTTCATTTTTTGAGATTTTAGATGGAGGACGCGTCGCCGAAAGGAATGCAACCACATCTGGTGGACCAAACGGAACGAGTTTTTCCCTCCATCTCGGAATTAGAGTTTGCTTAGGATGAGCAAAATTCTAAGTTCGAGGTGGAGGGTGGGTGGTACGTACTTTACTGTCCACCCTATCCTATTAGTTTCAGACTTAATATTTCATCGTCGAAATTTTGTTGCAATTTTGAGCAAATTTTTCAAAAATTTTCAAGATTTTTAAAAGTTTTCATAGCAGTTTGTATAGAAACTTGATGAAGTTTTGATGCTTTTGTTTCAATCAAAGCCTTTACCTAGCCGGTTATCCTATTTTTTCATGCAATTTTGAATCATTATACCCTCCTTATTCGAGGCGAAGCCTCTAGGAGAACAATTTCTAAAACTAGACAATGATTAGAAATCATCATGTGAAACTTATGAATCCTAACATCATGATCAGTAGATATGGCAAGTATCTGTCGAACTGAGAGGGATCAAACACGTTGTGCTTCCTATCTGACTAGTGGAACAATAGCATGGAATCTCCACTGGATCCTCATCAAGTAATTATTTGAGCAGAGTATGATAAGGAGAATGACCCAGTGCACTGAATTGTAAATCAAGTTGCACTCTGATCTGAACTCTCTTCTACACTTTTTCCATCATCTTCTTACCCCTTCGTTCATCAAAAACAAACAAAAATAACCAATATAGTGCCAAACCCTAAGATTGGGGTAGCACCCTCTCTCTCCCTTTACGCTTCTTCCATACCCCTCGTTACGAAATAGGGGCGTATCACCAAGAAAAGATGCCAAAGCGCACACAAAAAGAAATGCAATCTCGAGTCGAATAGAGGAGAGATTTGCACAAAAAAATGCAATCAATGAAATTGCAAATCATATAATAAAAATCTCGAGTCGAATAGAGGAGAGATTTATTTCTTCCTTCCATACCACCCTTTCACTCCCTTTTCCACCTAAAGGCACAATGAATGCCTCCCTGATCCTAAAAACACCAGTGTCAGATCAGGTGCACACTTGTTGTTCTGTGGGTATCTCTGGACCCTTACGAAACTCTCTGACATGCTTGATGTTGGAAAAAGCAGAGAGGAAGTGATATTGGGAAGCGAACTCAGGAACGAAGATATGGTAAAATGTGTTTTGTGATCTCAAGATGTTGAGACACTTAGTCATATCGTGCAGAAAAGAAATAATCGTGATGTGAAGATGAGGCAATCACATGAGTTGAAAGTATGAGCTTGGTGATTGTTTTAGACTTTATGTTACTTGAGGACGAGCAAAGTTTAAGTTTGGGGTATTTGATGAATGCATATTCATCGTAGTCCAATCATCTCATTTAGCCCAGCTTTGGCTGCATTCGTGCATTTATTGGCCATATCTTCTTATCTGAGACTTATCTTGGTTAAGGCCCTGTTTGGTAGGGTGTAGTCAGAGTGATTTCTGTGAATTAGAAAAAACATATTTATGAAACACGGAATATGAACTAACAATATTTTGTTTGGTAGGGTGTACTCAAAATGTAACACTTTTGTTTTCCTGCGTTTGGTTGACTCCACAAAACATGCAGAAAAATTTCTGTTCCCATTTGAAATATGGGCATTTGTTTTTTCCATGAAACATATATATATTCGTTGATCAAATACTCAATACACTTTCACATGTTTGCACGTGCTTTTCATAACAGAATAATTGTTCGGATGTCTGAAGATATTGACTGACACAACAGAACACACTACAAAATATTCAGAATTTGTAAATTCGTTCACAATCAAAAGTTGTAGCAGCAGCCCTATATAGATATATATATGGCATGTATAACATACAAAACCATGCCTAACATCTAAAATTGTAGCTGCCTAATTGATAATGTCACCCTCCACATAAATGAGTCGATAATACATGAGATTCTCTTGATAACAAAGCAGCTGCAATTCAGGGATCTCCTGCATCCTTTTTAGCACTCGGCAACATAACTACACCATGGTACTGCTCACCCGGGGAAACGACAGGCTCCTGTCCGCTCTCTCTGACTGCATCGCCGACGGGATCCTTGCCTCCTCACCGTCGCAATAAACGGACACCCCCCTTTTGCAGCAAAATCAGAAACCCATATTGGGTAGCGAGTTGTTCCATATAGAGAAATAAACGGAAATAGTAGCCGGAAACAAAAATCGAAACTGGAACGGAAACAGGATAACAGCAACAATGGAGGAACAGAGGACCGATTTGTCCAGAGAAATAAGCGTTACCTCTTTCCAGCGATCCATCGTAGATCCTTCCACAACGACAGAGCAGGGCTAGCACTTTCCAACGGAGATAGCTTGGGCGGCCGATGGAGAAGGCGATCAATTGAAGATGCTCTGACCAACGTCAACACCAACGGGTTAACGAGTAGGAAGTGGACGAGCAGGAGAGGCGAGAGCGGCAGAGCGTGGAGGGAGAGAAGTGGCATGGAAGGACAGGGAGAACCAGGGTGGAAGAGAGGAGACGAGCGGTGGCTAGAAGGATGGGAGGGGAGACGCGTAGGGTTTTTGCCTAAATGGACCGGCGCAAAATGCACCCGACTGCACCCGTTTAGGGGGTGGTACAAACTCCCGGAATTTGACCCTCCGTGTAAAAATTTTGGGAGTTCCGATCCACAGAACTGCATCTGACTGCTCCGTACCAAATAATTTTTTTTGGACCAAAGTGAACATTTAAACTCATGGGTTTGAACCTCACCCTACCAAACAGGGCCTAAATCAAATTGATCACAAATTTAATTGTAATTTTACATCATTTTTGACATGTCAATTTGGGCATTGGGCCCATGTTCTAATCCATTCCTCTATCATAGCCCTTGCTTTGGTCCTGGTCAAAGCAAGTCAACAGCCCCTCTCTTCCTTTACACGGCTACAATGTCCGCTTCTTCACCTAGATCGCGGCTCCAGCAAACCCAACAATCATGACCGCGATTGCAGAAGATCACGGACACATGTCCTCATAACCACGACCTTCACCAACTCTCTACGCCTCCCCTACATTGCCTTGATCGCGACAACCTCTTCACAAACCCTGTGACCGTGGAAACCTCTTCACAAACCCCGCGACCGTGGCAACCTCTTCACAAACCCTACGACCGTGGCATTCAAAACCCCACGACCTCCCCTCCTCCTCATGGCTGCAGATTCCTTATGATCACAACCATGACTCCAAGAGTCTCGACCGAATCCAGCAAGGGAATCACGACCTATTGCCTCTTTGTCGCGACCGCGGCAGTCAAAAAGCCGCGACCTGCAGTGAAGCCACGACCAAGCTAAAGATCGTGGACACGTCAGTTCGATTATTGCGACCGCAACATCATTTGAAAAGCCGCGATCATGCAAAAAGCCACGACTGCGGCATCATTCGAAAAGCAGCAACCTGCTGCAAAATTACTAAGGTCGCGAATCTAAGTCGGTGCCCAGCCTGCCTATAAATAGAACATGACTCCAATCAGTCAAATCATCATCTCCAGATGCCGTTAGGCTGCAGGTCTACCCTGGGCCTAAGGAGACGATCTCCATAACCAAGAACCTTCTCACGTGGTGGTTTTGTGGCATGTTCACCCAGATCTGGAGTGTAAACTCCAGATCTGCAAGCCACTTCGTCTAGATCTAGATCTGCTGCGTCTACACCATTTCCACACCGCCACAAGCTGCTCCTCCCGCTGCGAGCCAAGGACAACGAGAATAAGAAGAAGGTGGAGAGAGAAGATCTGCCCCATCTGTCGTGGTGTACTTCTCTCTTCTTCCTGCTCTGCTCTGACATTGTGTAAAAGACCATTTCTCCACCATGCTGCGATCATCTTCTTCACCATGCTCATGGCGGAAACTTCTCTCTCTCTTGTTATTCTTATTTCTCTCACCATGAGTGAGTAGTTTACTTTCGCTGGGGTGTGGGGACTAGCCCCGCTGCCCATGCTTTCATATCCTTTTGTTAAACATCCTATGGCATTTATATAATCTTTCATTTCATTGTTAATTGTCGATGTGTGCTTGTGGATTGATCACCTGCTTGCATGTATCTTGTTCATTTCCTATGTTGCAAGAACTTCAATGCGTAGGTTTTGAATGTCGATTAACGCGGTTGACTCCCAAACTAGAGATAGAATGGGATTCCTTGAGGTCATAAGTGTATGATCCGTGTGGTGACGAGCCATCTAGCCCACGGTGACGCTTCTATGTGCCTGACGCCTGTATAGGGGGGCCCACCGCTTCATTCGGATTTTTGTATCTTCAGAGTCCTAAGTACACGATATGGATGGTGAGAAGACATCTGATACCTAAGGTGATGCTTACGCGAACCTAATGCCCGTATGGGGGGTTCTACAGCAGCTCCATTTGAATGGTTATATCTTGCATGGATGTTTGATGTTTGGATGTGATTGCATGTGTAGTGGTGGTGAAATCCGAGACCATCCCAGTGATTTCCATCATTAATCTTTAATCAACCTTTAATCCTGCTCTTTTAGTTTCCTTGCAATTAGTTTAATTAAACTTAATTCAACCAACCTTGTTCTAAATATTAGTCTTGATTCAAATAGATTCGACTAGAGAAAGATTCTTAAAAACGTTGTCCCTTGGGATTCAATCCTCAACTATACTGCGATAAGACCCGTCTGCTTGCGGGTGGTGTTATTGCACATTGTTTTGGTTAAAAATTTAGGGACTTCAACCCTAAGTGAGTTTGTTAGTGTGATAATATAATCAACGTCAAGCACATAGGTACATGTTAGATAATAGTGTATCAGACAAACCCACCATGAGAGTGATATATGGAGACCATGGAATGGTAGTCAGAATCATTTCTCCTAGTTATAGTGGTGATTGTGGTTCTTAGACCTCAAGTAACTACATTCATTACATGTTGTTCATATACTTTGACATCATCCAACGTGATCCTGAATAAAGGTTGCCATAACGGTGATGATTGGGTGCACGATGACACATGAGGATAGAGTGTGAGTGATGTAGATGGGATTTTTCCCTCCTACGTGGGATTGATATACATGCCTCTTGATAAGTGATGTATGGCCACACTCATGTGACTCAATATATGATATGTAAGCTCACATGCATCTCAGACAGTCTGCTCTAATTTAAGGAACATGGATTGAATGTTGAGAGGATGATGATTCCATGCCTCGAGTTCAATCCAGTATCAGAGACAAAGAAGCTATATGATCATGATAACACTAATCATGTATTGTAGTTTGTAGTTGTTCTCCAACTTTTTGGATTACTTGGATAGCAATGATGTGTGACTAGGCACCACTCTTTGATTGTGATGTCATAATTGGTTATGGGCATTCACTCCCAATGTAATTATGGACCTATAGGGTCACCCACATAGGATACACTTGGATTAAAGGATTTTATTTGTGAATGATGTTTTGATTGATTACTAAAGTTATTTAGGTATTCAATTAAACATCTGAGTTTCAAAAAGACTGATTGGATTCTGAATTGACCAGTTTAAGTGTTGAACCGATCGATTGGAATGTCAGGTCAATTGGAATCAATATTGGTTAAAGCTTTCCATAACTAGACAAGTGAAATGACCATTTCACTTGTCAAGCGATTGTCTCACAATGTGAAATGACTATTTCACTATGTGAGAAGACCGGTTCACCCTTTGGGTCGCCGGATTCTATTGTTACTTTGATTGGAATGAGGATTGGTGATGATGTCATGTTTAGCATTAATCAAGCATTGAATACCACTATGATTCAGAACAAGAAATTGCACGAACTGACCAATTCACTTAGTGAACTGATAACTCTTGCACTCGTCGACTATTTGGGCATGTGAAATGATCGGTTTGCCATCTGCAGGTTCCAAAAAATCATGATTTTGGACCCTTTTACTCCCACACAACTGGAAATCTTGACCCTGGCTTCTACTATAAATAGAGGGGTATTGGGGGCTTCCCAACACATAGAATTGAGAATCAACTGCTCAGACAACTGTTATCCTCTCTGGTTGTGGTAACAAATAGAGAGCCTGAGCAAGTCCTACTCGTTAAAGGGAGGGATATCGAGGGAGAGAACAACTGAGAACAAATGTCAGAGAGCATGTTGGTGACTAGTATGCCAATAGAACAAGACAACGCTTTCCAGATGCTTTGGTAGTGAAATGTGGAATTCTCAGTGGTCCACGTGGGCTACTCTTGAGGCAGGAGGCCATTTTATGCCACTAGGGGGACATTGTTAAACACTTTCCATGGTATTGCACCAAGAGGCCAGTAGAGATGATTGTTCGAGTGTTCTTGCTACTGAAGTAGCATGTTGCTGTCTAAAGAAGAAGAAGTACAATACTACTGCAAGAGTGATGTCACTGGACTTTCTCTAGGACCAGGTATAACCTTGCAAACCTTCTTTCTGAGATACATTGTTGTTGACCCAATCTTGCTGTTTTGGGAAATGGGGATTTAAATTTTTTTTGTTTTCGCGGCCTATATCTACACCCGATTTCCCTACTGTGGTATCAGAGCCTCATCAATTCATGGTGTATCTAGGATTTAAATCGATACGATCAGAGTTAGTTTTCATTGCATACAATGTGAATAGTAAAATGATTAATGTGCATATTTGATTAAATACTACATATGACATCACAAACTAATATATATATATATGATATGCAATTTACACGCATCGCCCTAAAATCAGTTTTGATGGTGGATGCAAAGCATGGTTATGGCTAATAACCCTAGATCTGTGTGTGCATGGTCGTGGCTATTTATTCCTACTACTACTCGGTCTATGAACTTAGACACCCTCTCCTTTCCAAATATAAATGAATACTCTTCTTCCTATTTCCCCTCGAATGTATCTCGAGGTTTCCCTATTACAATGTAGTAAGAAATAGGGTAATTTTAATTTATGTTTTGATGAGATGGAGATCTACACAAAGGCAAACCGACCGGCTCATGAGACGAACTAATTGACTGGAGGACCAAGGAGACTAGACAATAGCAGGATGAACCAATCAACTAGTGGCCCAAGTGATTGGTTGGTAGAGTCCAAACATCACTTGAACTTGAATACCAAACAACTATTTTAAGATCCCAACTAAGTAACCAGGAGGCAAGCTGAACGGTTCAAAAGTTGAACCCATCAACCCGATTTGGTTCAAGAATAGATATTCATCAACAATAGGTTGCATATGATGTGGACCTTAGGTGGTGGTAATTCCTTATGGATCTAAGGAATTACATTAATATGGGCATAACCATCACTCGTATGTTTCAATTATTGCATGTTCATGTTTGTTGTTATAGCATGTATATGATATGAACTAAGTATGTGGTGATTGGATATGTACATGTATTTATATATAAAAATCCCTCAATACAATATTAAATCTTAGATTTTTTCCATAAGAAACACATGAAAACCTTGATCGACCAAGCGTGGGTTCCTCCAAAGTTTGATTTGTCATCTATCATGTGGAAGTGTGATGCTAGGATATGTAGATATGCCAATGCATGGTGCGTATTCTATCGTATTGGCTTTGGGTCAGGCTTAACTAGTGATTTTTAATGGAATTAAGTGCCATAGGAATTAAGATGGTCAATGACAAAGAGTCATTAACATCATTTATCCAAGAGTTGCATGAGATACAATTGACAAACGTTGTCTATCTAAATAGTCTAGTTGTGGGCGATCAGCCAAAGCTGACTCGTGATTTCATGAAATATGGATCTTGGCCCACTAGAATATTGTACGCTATAATCTTCCAAATTGATACATGAGGGTTAGTATTTTGAACAAAATAGTGGCAGTGATAATTAATTAAAGGCCTAATTAATATCATTAACTTATAAAATCAACCAAATCAAAAATGTTTTGAAAATATTGCAATATTTCTTTTTGTAGTCAAATAAGAACATGTTATTTTTGCGATCAGTCCTTACGAAGGACAAAATGGGATAATCATCCACATCTAGTTTAGAACTTTGAGAAGTGTTCTCAATGAGTGAAAGCTCTATGTCCTTGAAAAACTAGATCCAGAGGAACCCTCTCACATTGCACCTAAGGACTAAACCGGATGCTTACATGAAGCATGCCAATGATGTCATAAACATTAAGCACCTTATGCTATGTTGTATGAACTATGATTTGCATGAACAACAAGATAACATGAACATTCTTGATATGGTAATGCATCTTGAGAATCATGTAAAGAAAAAAAGGTATAATGTCTCGAAAGTGTTTTTTGAGTGCAAACTAACAAAGGGAGATCCAGTAGAGCCCCATGTTCTCAATATGATTGGGCATGTGGAGAAATTGGGATTTCTTATAGGTCAATATTTGTCCATGGATATGATTCTACAATCGTTGTCTGAATCATATAGTCAGATAATTAAATGCTTGGCATGTTGATTAATTCCAAAGCAAAGAATGAAGAAGGACAAATCCATGATGGTGATCAGTGGAAGTGAGTCCAGGGATAAAGGAAAGGCCAAGAAGTATTCTGAGGCTAAGCTGAAGTCTAAGTCTTCTGCACTCAAGTTATGGAGATGGGTAAGTGCAAAGGAATTTTTCATTTTCACTTAAAGGAACAAAAGAAGAAGAAAGACATAGATATCTCTAGTTCAGGACCCAATAAGAAGTAAGCTAGAACTATAAGGAGCAAGAGTTGATGTCACTACAGTTGGAATCTATCATTCATGGGCATATAATAGAATTATTGAATTGTTGTTTTGTTCCTTCCATTGATGAAAACATCATGTATCATGTACAGATAAGAATTGGTGTTTTATGTCAATGCCCTATATCTCACAAACTATATTTAATAGTAGTAAAGACAAATGTATATGACACATATATTGAATGAATTGACGACTCAAACAATAAATGCCTATAGCATTGTCATCTAGAGAACATAAATGAGAAATGCATTTTTAGAATCCATATGATGGTTATATAGACTCTTTTAGTTATTGAACTGATTGAGGCATACAAGTCTTATTTATAGGGCAATATGACAAAAGAAATTTCACTAGATGTAGTGGGGGAGCGACTATTTTATTAGGGCTCATGCATACTGGTGTATATAGACCTTTTAGAATAAATGCTAAAGGTAGTTACTAGTACCTCATTGTATTTACCAATACTATCAGTAGATATGGTAATTCATCTTTGCTGAAATACAAGAATGAATCTCTTGAAGTGTTCAAGGAGATTGTGATTAAATTATGTAACTAACTTCGTAAAAGTATTAAGATACGTTTACGTGATCGATGTTGAAATATTTTAAACCAAGAGTTTGAGGACCTTCTAAAGAGACCGTGATAGGGTATCACAATGAACACCTCCTGAAACATAATGATGTGTCATAAAGAAGGTATTAGACTCTATTCATTCATGGTGTGATTATCAATAAAATCTAATTGATCTTACAATTTCTTTTGGGCACGTGCTTTACACTAAAACAATGTAACTTTGAAAAAGGTTCAAAAGACACCATATGAGATATGACATGGGAAGTATCCCGATATGTCTTTTTTAGTGATTAGGATTTAAAAATTACAAAAGAAACTAGTTTCTTGAGAAGCTTTGTCCACAATCATATAAATGTTATTTTGTTAAAATGCTACTTGTATCCAAATTTAACAATGAAGTGTTTGTTGATTAGGATGGTTGTATTCCTAAAAGGGAACTTAGTTACAAAGGAATGAGTGTGGGTAAAAGTAAAACTCAAAATGTTCAAGACAAACAAAAAAAGATTGAACCTAAAGAGGTACAATAGGAACAATGAGAATCACAAGTTGTTGTGGAATCTCAAGTTCCTTATGTAAGACAAGACCTCATAGTTTGAGTAGAATACGCCTTAAGCTTGAAATATTATGACATATTATGGCTCAAAAGGCGATGAGTTGATCATATATGATGAGTCAACAACCTACCTAGAAAGCTATTGAGGACCAGAGTTTGAGAAATGGCTTGAGGCTATGAGATCAAAGTTGGACTCCATGTACACCAACAAGGTATGACCTTGTTGGATCCACCTGAAGGGTTAAAACCCATAGGGTGCATTTGGGTATTTGTAAGAAGACCAATATGGAAGGGTAAATTGGTTGCAAAGAGTTTCAAACAAGTTCAAGGTGTTACGCATGATGAATTCTTTCCCCAATTATCATGGCTAAGTCCATTAGGATCATGCTTGCTATTGGAGCTTAGTATGACTGTGAGATTTGGCATATGGATGTTAAAACCACATTCTTTAATTGGAATAATTACAAGGATGTGTATGTGACATGTCCTAAAGGTTTTATAAATCCAAGGATGCAAATAAAGTGTATAAGCTACAAAGGTCAATCTGTGGATTGAAGCAAACATCTCAGAGCTGGAATCTTCTATTTGAAAAGACAGTCAAAGAGTTTGACTTGAGTCAAAATGAAGATAAAATCTACGATTACAAAAGATTTAGTGGGAGCATATTTATATTCCACATGATGATGGGGAATAATATCATTATCCTACAAAGGTTAAAAATTGGAAAGGAAAGTACCCTCTTTGAAGGGTTTAGGTGAAGCTTCCTATGTGATTTGAATTGAGATCTATAGAGATAGATCTCAAAATCTTCTTAACCTAAGAAAGAGAACAAACATTTCCAAGATATTGAAGGGTTCAACATGCAAGACTTAATCAGAGAAAACTTGTCCATGTTCCATGGAGTTAGTCTCTCAGGAGCCTAGTGTCCCAATTCCTGTGAAGAATAGGAACACATGGATAGATGCCATATGTATTCTCAATTGGATCTATCTTGAATGCAATTTTATGTACTTATCATGTTATGTCATATGTATTGGACATTATGAGAGAATATGCAGTCATCTCATATGTATTGGACATGATGAGAGGATATATATACCTATCTAGCAATCTCGTATGTATTAGATATGATGAGAGGGTATATGTCAGATGCTAATGAGAGTCACTAGACTACCATAAAGAGCATCCTTAGGTTCTTATGAAGAACTAAAAGGATTGGTTCATTGATTATGGTAATAAGGAAAAGTTGGGTGTAAAGGGTTACACCGATTCAAGCTTCCACAATGATAAATAAATCATCACAAATTATGTTTGACCTTAAACAAGAACTGTAAGCTGGAAAGGGTTCTGAGATAAAGATACTTTCTTATATCTATAGAAGAATACAAGTATTTGTGTGTTATGATAATAATTGAGGATACTTTACGGATCAAGAAGTTCATATGGGTGAACTTATGTGTGGGTCCAACCATTGATGTCATAATAGAAATACTGATGTCAACAATGGAGCTACTGGTTAGACTGGGATGTTGGCTAAATTGTACATTAATATGCCCTATGTTTTGATGATGACAAAAATTTCACACTTATGGATCTAACATGTTATTTGAGCATTTTAGGATTCAAAGATATAAGGAAATCCTACTAAGTGGGAAGAAGAAGAACAATGTGAATTGAAGATCAAATGTTCTTAATTGCATAAATGTTCATGATTGTACTCAAATTTAAAGACGTGTACAAAAATATAATGTACAAGTAATTAGACATCATGTCAATCAAGTGTTAGATCTTCCCTACTCACTTATAACCCTTAGATAGATTTCTCCCCAAAGTTAGAGTAACCAACACACATTGAAACACACACTTAGTAGGTGATTTAAAAGTCTAAAATAGGGACACACTCGGTCGAAGAACTTGTCAACCGAGACACACTCGGTCGAATTTCTTGTCAACCCAAAACCACCTCAGTCAAATTTGAGAGCATTGTTCAACAACTTATACAATTGTGCTCTAAAATAGTCTTCGGTCGAAAGTAATCTTGACCGAGTAAGAAATGGTCTAAAGCTTGCGACTGTTAGACTAAGTGGTTGGTAGTTGGGAGTTGGAAATAGATTTTGTAATAATTTTTCCCTAAACCCAGGATCAGTCAAAGAAAATCTCGACTAATACATAGTTCGGTCGACCAAATTGTTGACTGAGCAGGATTCTAGATTGTTCTTTACAAGCACGAACAAATTAACAATTGCTAGCCAACTAATGTAAAACTAACTTCTAGTTAAGCCCTAAGAACACTCTAGACACTCCCTACAATTTCCCTAATAATTTTTAAACCATTCCTATAAATAGGAGAGGCCTTCGGACGCCCAAATCACCACTTGAATACACAATACATAAGCTACACTTGAGAATCCACTATTGAGAGCAACAAAGCTAGAATTCACTTGCCATCTACATCATTGTGCTCTAGTGTTTTGTCCTATAGTTACAATCTCCTAGATACCACATATAGCCACATACATCCTAAGTGGATAGGAAATCTAAACGCTTGATATAGAATCAACGTGAAATACTTAATTGTTGTATTGCCTTCTCCCAATTCCCTTTCAAATGTTAAAGTTGTTTATGCACCTTGGCTACTCCTAGGTTGTGGAGGCTTCCTGAGGGAGCTTGGTTGAAGCTACTTCTTGGTAGAGAAGGCTTCTTCAAGAGGTTCTTGAGATTACTTCAAGGAAGGCTACTTCAAGGGTGGTTGAGGCTACTTCTAAAGGAAGGCTATCTCAAGGTGATGGAACTACTTCTAGGTGGTGAAGGCTACTTCAAGGATTTCTCATGGTTACTTCAAGAAGGATTCTTCAAGGGGGTTGAGGCTACTTCAAGGTGAAGGCTACTTTGAGTGGAAGGTGATTGTATTTTATGTAACATCATTGAGAGGTAATAAAATAAATCACTTTCAAGATCCCAATTGGAAACAATTGGGTAGTGGACTGACAACCTTTGATTCAGAGATTGGAACCACTCTAAACCGAAGTGTCTTCCTTGTTTCCTCCTCCTTCTTTGGTTGAGTGCTTTAATTATTTTAATTATTTCAATTAACTTTAAATTATCCAAAAAGCTCTATTCACTCCCCCCCTCTAGATCTTTCAATTATAATCAGAGCTGGTCTTTAAGGAGCCATAACATGTCTTGAAGAATGGGGGATGATGTACTTCACAACCTCAACCTTGAAGGAACCTATGTGAGCTAGAAACCACCCTTTTATGGAAGCAACTACACTTATTGGAAGAGAAGGATGCAATTTTAATTGCAAGGAATAAGCTTGGACCTTTGGAGTATGGTATCTACACCCTATGTACTTCCAACGACAGAATATGCAACATGGTATCCAAATACGGTAAAACAAGTTCAATTAAATGCAAAGGCAGTATGCATTTTATATTGTTCTATTTCTGTAAGTGAATTTAATAGAATATCTTCATGTGATACTTCTTATAAAATATGGCATAAACTTTCAATTACACATGAAGGTACAACTCAAGTAAAGAATACTAAGATTAATATGCTTAAACAAAAGTTTGAACAATTCTGAATGCTATCTAATAAGACTATTAGTGAAATGTATGCAAGGATTTATTCTATTGTTAATATCTTGAATGACTTAGGTAAATATATAAGTGAGGAAGATCAAGTCTCTGAGATCCTTAGTTACTTGCCTCCGAAATACAAGACAAAGGTGACGGCCATTGAAGAAACCAATGACCTTACCACTTTGAAGATGGACCAACTCATCGGCAATCTAGAGACTCATGAGGTAACTCTTGAAGAAGAAGAAAGATTGGAATTTGAACACAAAAAGGAGAAAAGGAAGGACATTGATTTTAGGGCATCAACTAAATAAAGCAATGAAACAAGTGGAGAAGATAGTGAAGAAGAGGCACTCATTTTAAATGGTAAGCAATATAGAAGGTTTAAAACTAATAAAAATTCTTTTGCTTCTTCTTCTTCCCTTAGGTGCTTTGAATGTGGTAAGAAGGTATATTTGAAAAATGAGTGTCCCAAAGTCAAGAAGGGAAAGAAATCTTCTTTCAAGAAGAAAAAAAAGCCTACAAAGCATCTTGGGATGACTCAAGCGATGATAGCAAAAGTGCAAAGTGGAATGTCTCATGACCAAAGAAGCCACGGTAAGATGCTTCATTGAAACAACAAATGAAGAAGAAAATGAGGTAAGTCTTCTTGATTTATCTAAAGAAGAGATAGTCACTAGTATTGAAAAATTACATGATAAATATGTTAATTGTAAAAAGAAATTAAAAAGGCTTACAAAAACTAATGAAGATTTGTATGTTAAATTGATGATCTTAATTTTGAAAAGGAAAATTCTTATGTATAAAAAAGCTACTTTGAAATCATCTATTAATGACTACAATATTAAGTTTCTTGCTCTAGAAACTAACAACGACTTTCTTTGCCAAGAAAAGGTTCAATTGCTCGCCAATATAAATGATCTTCAAACTCAACCTAATCTATGTACTCATTTGGATCATGATGCTATTGTCAAAGAAAGATAAAGTTTGTTATATAATATAGAACAAGAAAAATTAGACATTAAAAAGAGAACGAATGAAATTACTAAGTTGCAAAAGGATATTAGTAGCTTGAAAAATATGGGCATTCTTGATAAAATCCTAAAAGACTCATCTGGCTAAATTGGGAGGAGAGGCCTAGGTTATGTATCCAAAGATAAATCATATCAAAAACCTAGACCTAAAAAGACTCAAGAACCCAAAACCAAAGTCATGTATGTACCTAAAAAACAATCCAGCTCATGACTACAATGTTAAAAAGAGAATTGATTTCATATGTTGTCATTATTGTTTATGTCTTGGTCATTATTCCTTTTCATTCTCTTACAATAAAAATAAGGATAAGGATCTAGTTTGGGTTCCAAATATCAAACTTAGAAATGTGGAACACTTAATTGAGATTTGACCTAAAACTTTATTTGAAAATCAAAATTGTCTTATCTCAACTAGACAAAGCCTTAATTTGTATATGTTTGTATGTTTTGATTAGAAATAACAACATGTTTTGCTTTGTGGTTCTCGATCAGGACTCTCTTCAGTCGAAAAGATAGTCAACCAAGAGTGGTTCTGTCAAAAATGTATTTTGCGGCAAATCATTTCAACTGACACAATAGCTCGACCGAAGTATAATTCGGTCAAATAAATTGTCGACTGAGTATCATTTTGTAAAGAAATTATCAATAAACTTGTGATTATAATAAAATCTTGTTGAACTCTTCCAATTAGCTATTCCAAAAGTATTAATAAATGATCCTAACCAAAAGGACCACTATATGGGGACCAAAACTTTATACTTTGCAGGTCTATAAAGATTGCCCCAATTATGACTAAAAATGAGAAGACTTCTAAGCACATGGAAACCATGTCACATTTGGAAAAAGCTTCAAAGGTAAAACTAATGGCATAGGTAATGTTGCAAAATTCTCAAATGTGTTAGGTGTAAAAGAATGAACATGATTCATAGGAAAATATCAAAAGGAAAAATGATTGTATTTCTCTCAAATTTGTGAACACTATAATATATTGTTTATGAAATAAAATTATCTCAAAATTAATTAACTTGAAGTACCTTAGTGTTTTTAAGCTCACAAATTTTTGGTTATAATGTGCATATATTTTTGCTCTTAATCAGATTCTCTACACCAATTCTAGCTTAAAATACCCTTACTTGGTTAGAGATCAGTCTATTAATCCCACTATGAGCCTAAAGGAATCTCATATCATTTCAGGGCTTAACGTCCCTTGTAAATGGTTGAGAAATTATTCTTAGTGTATGAATGACAACTAAACTTAACATTTTTTAAGAGGAATGATATTGGCTTACTTGTTACTCCTCTAGAAAATATACTCTTTGATATATATGCTCAAAATTCATTAGTGAATTTCATGTTATTTGCACAAGATTCTAACAATGTTTCTTTGATTAGTCACAATAATTTATTATCATGCACAAGTACATAAACAAGCTCAAAACTACTCATAGACTCTTGTTTGTTCGAACATATTATGCACCAAGATGATTCTTAGTCAACAAAATTGTCGAGTGAGCTCGACTCGGTGGAACCCTCAGCTAACAAGGTGTTTTTGAACCAAATTTCCACTCAAAATTTCACGAACCGAATTTTTTTTGCTAAAAATCCCCTCATTCGAGCAAATTTTTGACCGAATCCTCCAACTAACAATCATATTTTCAAACTTCAATGGTCGAACGAACTAGCCATTATGAGGAGCGTCAAAAGAAAGTTGTTTGGCTCTCGATCGATGAAAAGGTCGACTTAGTAGGTCACTGATTTTCTATAAAAAGGACCCCAATCTGCCCATTCTACTCACACTTCACTTGCTCTCTTCTCCACCTCCTCTCTAGTGATATTTAGAGCTATTCTTCAAAAATACTCTTGTACTACATGTTGGTATGTATGCCCATAGAGCAATTCATATGATGATTGTAATGGGATACTTTGTAAATGATTTGAATAATAATAAAGGCAATTTCCAATTCCAATCTATATGTTTTAACTGTTTCTGAGATGATAGTGTAACATGATAGATGTCTAAAGAATTGTTTTACTCAATGATGTATGCTTTTAGGTTAAGGACCTAAATGATGAGATCATACGGATGTTAAGAGTATACATTCTTGTTTTGTCCCTAGTCAGTTGGTGTTGTGGAAATAACCATAGACATCAATAACACTAAAGACTAGATTGTGTGTTGGTTGATGAAAGAATCTCATCAGTCATGATATAGTGATATCAAACCAAGCACATAGGTACTTGTTAGAGAACAAGTGTATCAGACAGACCCACTGTGAGGGTGACACATGTAACCATGACTTAGTAGTCATAGTCAGCTATCACAGTGATGGGGGTGAGTGTGATTCTTTGACCTGAAATCACTACACTCAACACATGTCGTTGGGTACACTTTGACATCATCAAACGCAGTCCTGAAATATAGATTATTATAAAGGTGATGATCGGGTGACTTTGACACATGGGGCTTTTGAGGGGTGAGTGATAGATATGGTATTTGTCCCTCCTAAGGGAGTTTGATTTCCATGGCCACTTGATGAGTAGGACTGAGAATGTCATGTGCATGCATGTGTGAATCAATATGTGATATTGATGTCACACATGTCTCATCCAATCTGCTCTGATATCAAGGAAGTGAATGAACGTTGAAAGGATGATTGTTCCATGCCTTGAGTTCATTCAGGATATCAATGATAAAGGAATTATGTAGGATTGAAAGTTGTTCTCCAATTTTCCTTTTCACTTGGGTAGCACTGATGTGCGACTAGGCACGACTCTTTGCTTGTGAAGTCATAAGTGTTATGGACTTTCACTGCCAACGTGAAATGGGCCTGCAGGGTCACACACATAGGATTTAACCTGGAAGAGGAGTTTATCCATGAATGATGTTTAGATTGTTTACTAAATATGTTTAGTAGTTCAATTAAACATTCAATCAATTGACTTCACTCAGAATCACCAAGTTCAAGTGTTGGACTAACTGATTTGGGTGTCAGATTGATTGACAACTGCATTGACTAATTTCTGCACAACCTGGACTGCCAATCGACCGGTTCAAACTGTTGAACTGATCGGCTCATGGTCAAGTGAGATGACTAGTTCAAGTATTGAACCGATCGGTTCAGCTGGACCAAACGAGTTAGTTTGGGAAAGTTAGGTTGGTGAGAAAATATTTTCATTTCACTTGTACAATTCGATTGGGACAAGTATTGATCTTTGGATTAATTAGAAACGGAAAGAGGAAAGTCAATTGGGAATTGCCCTGGGAAGTGAAATGACCAGTTCATGAATGAACCAATCGGTTCAGCTCCCCAAACGACCGGTTCATGAGATGAACTGATCGGTTTAGTCCCCAAACGATTAGTTTGTTTGTGAAATGATCGGTTCACTTGTCGCAGTGTATCAATTCATGGAAATTTTGGACCCTTCTACTCCCACTTTAATCCCGCATTGCCCGGGGCTGAGAACCCAGACCTTGAACCCTCTTATATATAGAGGGGTATTGGGGGATTCTCAAGAACAACTCAGAGCATCAGTTGCTCTGCAAATTTGTCCTCTGTGGTTGTGGTAACCGAGAGAGCCCAAGTAAGTGCTACCTGACTAGGGTGGCACAACAAAGGAAAGACAACTGTAGGATGACAACTGGTGGGGAGAGAGAACGTTGGTGACTAGTACACTGACAGAAGGGGACGACTCCTTCCAGTGTCTTGTAGGATAGGACGACTGGAGTTCCTGGTGGTCCGTGTGGACTACTATAGAGGCGGGAGATATCTGCCGCTCAGAGGAAAGTTGTCAATCCGTCAGTCCGGGTGCGACTAGGAGCTACACAGATGTCGTCCAAGATCAGAGGTGAAGACCACACTAGCCATAAGGTAATGTCACTGAGCAAGCCTCGGGATAAGGTACGCCTCTACAAACCATCATTCCTACCATATAGATGTTGACGAGATCTCTTTGGGTTCTGGGTTTGGGGAGAAAATTTTTGTTTCCGCTGCCATCTCTACCTCCCCTAAAACCCAACAGTGGTATCAGAGCCACGTCAACGTTCTATACTTTAGGATAATCTATATGGTCGGTTTTTGGTTTGTCTCCTTTTATTTATTGCATACGATGCAAATAATTAATTGGCTTTATGCTTATCTAATATAAATCCACAAATCCCTATGTATACATATATGATATGGTATATAAATGCATTCGATATGCGTCACCCTTAAACAGTTTATGTGATGATTATAGTGTGATTGTGGCCATAAACCCTAAATCTATGTGTGATTGATTGTTGTTCCTTACATCTCGATCTGTGCACCAATTCCCTACTTCCTATTCCTGATATAACTCAAGATAACTCGAGATTCTTTTCTACCTTTGCTCCCCCCGAATGTAACTCGGGGTTTCCCAATGCAAATGTAATTAGGATTAGTTTATATTTCCTGTTATGTCAAAGAACGATGGACACCTAGAGGATTGAGACGATTATCTTGGGCATGAGATGATCGACTGGTGAACTAAGGCAGTCGGCTCTTGGAGCAAGATGAGTGGGTGGTAACCTGAAGAGATGCACGATGACCAATGAACTGATTGGCTGGAAGTGTCAGTCGATCGGTTGGTGGCACCCAACTGACAGGCCTGATGGCAAGCCGATCAATCATGTAGATGAGTTGATCAAACCCAAAATAGCAAAGCACAGAGTTCATCTTGTACAGGTTGCATATGATGTGGACCTAGATGACCGTGATTCCTCTTGGCTCGAGGAATCACATTAGCATGTCCATAATCATCGCCTATTATCGTTTCACATGTTTTCTATGGGATATAGCATGTATATGATATATACTATATATTGTAGTGATTGGATATGTATATGTACCTATAAAACAAAATCCCTCAATAAATATTAAGTTTTAGATGCCTTCTAAATGTGACATATGTGAAAAGCTTGATCGGCCAAGTGCGGGCACGCCCTAACATGGTGCACCATCTATCTCATGGAAGTGTAAATGATGGATATGAGGGTCTACCCTAGCAGGGTGCATATTCATCGTGTTGGCTTTGGGTTGGACTTAAAAAGGTGACCTAGATAGGATCTAGCACCTTAAGGCATGGAGGTGATCATGGCAAGGAGTTGTGCATGACATATTTCAAGAGTTGCATATGATGGAATTGGCAAGAGTTTCCTACCTGGAAGATTTTAAGTTGTGGGTGACAGCCCTAGCTGGTCCATGATTGAGAGGATTTTGGGATCTTGACCCACTAGAAGGTTGTACACTACAATCTTCTGACTTGATGGTGAGGGTTGTCAATTTGAATCAAAATAGTGGGGGCGGTAATTAATTAAAGGCCTAATTAACTATCGTCAAACTTTATTCAAATCAAATCAAATCAAAAATGAATTTGACAACTGCAATTTTCTCTTGTATAATGGCAAAAGAATCATCTTTTAAAATGGGAAAATTAATTGAGAAGAAATTCCATAACTCGTTGAGGATTGTGAGAAGTGTTCTGCACAATCCAGATAAACTGGTGCCCTTTGAGTCCACTTTATGAACGCTTAAGGCATTGTTTGAGGTGGAAAAGAAGAAGGATAGTTCGTTGATAGAGATCAATGGAACGAATTCCAAGGACAAATGTGAGGGAGAGAAGGGTTCTCTCGCCAAACTAATGTCCAAGTCTTCTGCACTCAAAACATGGAGAGGATGGAGGGAACGATGGAAGCAGAAGCATGAGATATAGATCTCTACTTCTGGTGTATGTGTTATGGAGATTAACTTTACTACTTCTTTGTCATGGGTACTTGATACCGGAGTCAGATCTCACATTTGTTCAAATGTGAAGGATCTTAAGAGAAGTAGGCCTTTGGGGAAAGGCGAGGTTGAACTACACGTTGCTAATGGGGCAAGGGTTGCCACCAGTGCCATAGGAACCTATGAGTTATCTCTACGTAGTGGGCTAATAATAGAGTTGAAGAACTGCTATTATGTACCTGCCATAAATAGGAATATCATTTATGTTTCTTGCTTGGACAAGGATGGTTTTGAATTTCTTATTAAGAATGGAAAGTGTTCCATTTCTAAAGATGGGATATTTTATGGAAGTTTCCCGATGTCTTATGGTCTATACTTGATATATCTAGAGACAAGTGTATACAATGTGAACACCAAAAAGCAAAAACTTAATGACTCAAACAAAACATATCTTTGGCATTGTCATCTAGGGCACATAAATGAGAAACACATTTCTAGACTCCATAAAAATGGTTATCTGGACTCTTTTGATTATGAATCAATAGAGACATGTGATCTTGTTTGTTGGGCAAGATGATCAAGACTCCCTTTTCAAGTAAAGGTCAGAGAGCTAGTGATCTATTAGGACTCATACATACTGATGTATGTGGCCCTTTTAGAACAAATGCCATAAGCGGGTATCAGTACTTAACTACCTTCACTGATGACTTCAGTAGGTATGGCTATGTGTACCTGATGAAACATAACTCAGAAACCCTTGAAAGGTTCAAGGATTTCATGAATGAAGTACAGAACCAACTCGATAAAAGTATTAAGGCTCTTCGATTCGATCGAGGTGGAGAACAATTAAGCCAAGAGTTTGAGGACCTTCTGCGAGCCTGTGGTATCGTATCATAATGGACTCCGCCTGGAACACCACAGCATAATGGTGTGTTCAAAAGAAGGAATCACACTTTACTTGATATGGTGTGATCAATGATGAGTTTTTTCGATCTTCTGATTTCCTTCTGGGGTCATATTCTTGAAACTTTCGTGTTTACACTTAACAACGTACCATCTAAATCGGTTCAAAAGACACCATATGAGATATGGCACGAGAATTGTCCCAACGTGTCTTTTATGAAGATTTGGAGTTGTGAGGCTTACGTCAGGAAAATGTTTCCCAATAAGCTTGGAACCAAGTCCGATAAATTTTATTTTGTTGGATACCTCAAGGAAATGAGGGGATACTATTTATACCACCCTACTGACAAAAATGTCTTTGTTGCCAGGACACCTATATTCTTAGAAAATGAATTTATTTCCAAAGGAAATAGTGGGAGGAAAATAGAGCTTGAAGAGGTTCAAGCCCAACAAGAAAGCACAAGACCAGTGGATGTACAAGAGGAACATGGAGATTCACAAGGTGTTATGGAATCTCAGTCTCCTCAAGTAACACAAGGACCTTGTAGATCTAGTAGGACACATCTTGGACATGAGAGGTTAGGATATGTTGTGACTCAGGAAGGTGGTGAGTTGATCACAAATGATGATCCAAATACCTATCTAAAGGCTATGGAGGGACCAGATTCTGAGAAATGTCTTGAGACCATGCGAATCGAGATGGAATCCATGTATTCCAACAAAGTATGGACTTTGGTGGAACCACCCGAAGGGGTAAAACCCATAGGGTGCAAGTGGGTCTTCAAGAAGAAGACCGACATGGATGTCAATGTGCAGACTTATAAAGGCAGATTGGTTGCTAAGGGTTTCTGACAAGTTGAAGGTGTTGACTATGATGAAACCTTTTCTCCAGTTTCCATGATTAAGTCCATCATGATCATGCTTGCTATAGCGGCCTACTATGACTATGAGATTTGGCAGATGGATGTTAAAACCACATTCCTTAATGGGAATATTCATGAGTATGTGTACATGATACAACCTGAAGGTTTTATAGATCCAAAGAGTGCCAATAAAGTATGTAAGCTACAAAGATCAGTCTACGAATTGAAGCAAGCATCTCGGAGTTGGAATCTTCAATTTGATGAAGAAGTCAAAGTGTTTGGCTTTATTCAAAATGAATATGAACCTTGTGTGTACAAGAAGGTTAGTGGGAGAACAACCACATTCCTCATATTGTATGTGGATGACATACTATTGATGGGGAATGATGCCTTAGCCTTAGAGAAGGTAAAGACTTGGCTTGGGAGTACTTTCTCAATGAAGGACTTGGGAGAAGCATCCTACATTCTAGGAATTAAGATCTATAGATATAGATCTAGAAGGCTTATTATACTAAGTCAGAGTACGTACATTGACAAGGTGTTGAAGCGGTTCAGGATGGAGAACTCAAAGAGAGGCAACATTCCCATGTTGCATGGAGTTACCATCTCTAGAGTTAGTGTCCTCGATCTTGTGAAGAGAGGGAGTGTATGAATGGGATCCCATGTGCATCAGCCATCATATCCATCATGTACGCTATGTTGTGCACACACCCAGATGTCTCGTATGCCCTCATCATGATGAGAAGGTACCAGTCAGATCTTGAGGATGCTCACTGGACAGCCGTAAAGAACATCCTGAAGTACTTGCAAAGGACTAAGGATCAGTTTCTTGTGTACGATGGTGAGGAATAATTGGTTGTAAGGGGTTACATCGATATGAACTTCCAAACCGACAAAGATGATTATAGATCTCAGTCATGATTTGTATTTTTCCTAAATAACATAACTGTGAGCTGGAAGAGTTCCAAGCAAGAGACAGTTGTCAATTCTATTACAGAGGCCGAGTATATTACTGCTTCACATGCGGCAAAGGAGGCCGTGTGGATCAGGAAGTTCATCTCTGAACTTGGTGTAGTTTCCAGTAGCTATGATGCAATTGAGATTTATTGTGACAACAATGGAGCTATTGCTCAATCTAAGGATCCCAGATCACATCAGCGGTCCAAGCACATATTGTGGTGCTTCCATCTCATACGAGAGATCGTACAGTGAGGAGATGTGAAGATTTTTAGGGTACAAACTGAAGACAACATAGCTGATCCAATGACGAAGGCACTTTCAAAGCAGAAGCATGACGGTCATGATGAGTCACAAGGACTGAGATTCGTAGGTGATTGGCTCTAAGTGCAAGTGGGAGTCTGTTGGTATGTATGCCCATAGAGCAAGTCATATGATGATTGTAATGGGATACTTTGTGAATGATTTGTCACTCCTGAGGGAGTTTGATGTCCATGGCCACTTGATGAGTAGGACTGAGAAAGGAATGTGCATGCATGTGTGAATCAATATGTGATATTGATGTCACACATATCTCATACATACTACTATGAGATCTAGGAAGTGAATGAATGATGAAAGGATGACTGTTACATGCCTTGAGTTCATTCAGAATATCAGTGACAAAGGAATTATACATTCACTATAACACCAATCACAGATTGTAGGATTGAAAATTGTTCACCAACTTTCCTTTTCACTTGGGTAGCACTAATGTGCGACTAGGAACCGCTCTTTGCTTGTGAAGTCATAACTGTTATGGACTTTCACTGCTAATGTGAAATGGGCCTACAGGGTCACACACATAGGATTTAACCTGGAAGAGGAGTTTATCCACAAATGATGTTTAGATTGTTTACTAAATGTGTTTAGTAGTTCAATTAAACATTCAATCAATTGACTTGGCTCAGAATCACCAACTTCAAGTGTTGGACTAACTGATTTGGGTGTCAAATTGATTGAGAACTACATTGACTGATTTCTGCACAACCTAGACTGCCAACCGATTGGTTCAAACTGTTGAACCGATCAGCTCGTGGTCAAGTGAGATGACCGGTTCAAGTATTGAACCGGTCAGTTCAGCTGGACCAAAGGAGCCAGTTTGGTAAAGTTAGGTTGGTGAGAAAATATTTTTGTTTCACTTGTACAATTCGATTGGGACAAGTATTGATCTTTGGACTGATTAGAAACATAAAGAGAAAAGTCAATTGGGAACTACCCTGGGAAGTGAAACGACTAGTTCATGAATGAACCGATCAGTTCAGCTCCCCAAATGACCAGTTCATGAGATGAACTGATCGGTTTAGTCCCCAAACGATCGATTCGTATGTGAAACGACCAATTCACTTGTCGTAGTGTATCAATTCGTGGAAATTCTGGACCCTTCTACTCTCGCTTTAGTCTTGCATTGCTCGGGGCTGAGAACCCTGACCCTGACCCCTCCTATATATAGAGGGGTATCGAGGGCTTCTCAAGAACAACTCAGAGCATCAATTGCTCTGCAAAGTCGTTCTCTCTAGTTGTGGTAACCGAGAGATCCCAAGCATGTAACATCTCAGGATTTGAGGCCTCAGATAAAACACTCTTAAAAGGAATGATTGGACTACCCATATCACCAAGGTTTTCCTCCTTTTCAAGTATCCCATCTCTAAAGAACTCCATAGTTAAGCGTGATCGACTTGGAGTAGTACTAGGGGCTAACCATGGTTGACATAGACACCTTTGTGGTGGTATTCCGTGATCGGGAGCTGGGTGTCCATGGCAAATTGTGGTCCTATACTAAAATGGGGAAGAGATTACGAGGCCTTATAGTTGAGCCTTGATGAGGATGTCAAGGGTCTAAGTGGGGGAGATTGTAACATCTCAGGATTTGAGGCCTCAGATATAACACTCTTAAAAGGAATGATTGGACTATCCATATCATCAAGGTGCACCTCCTTTTTAGGGATCCCATCTCTAAAGAACTCCATAGTTAAGTGTGCTCGACTTGGAGTAGTACTAGGATGGGTGACCAGTTGGGAAGTTGACCCCGGCTTGCGCGTGAGTGAGGAAAAAGCATGTTGTTAAGGTTAGTGGTGGTCTGTGGGGTCATTCGTCATTCCTAAAACCCTACTAGAGCCTTGCGCAGTGGGCCCAGGTATTACAAAGTAAGTGCTACCCGGCTAGGGAGGCACAACGAAGGAAAGACAACTGTAAGATGACAGCTGGTGGTGGGAGAGCACGTCGGTGACTAGAACGTCGACAAAAGGAGACGACTCCTTCCAGTGTCATGTAGGACAAATTGATTGGAGTTCTCGGTGGTCCGTGTGAACTACTACAGAGGCGGGAGATATCTGTCGCTCAGAGGACAGCTATCAATCTATCAGTCCGGGTGCGACCAGGAGCTGCACAGACGCCGTCTAAGACCAAAGGTGAAGACCATGCTAGCTGTGAGGTAACATCACCGAGCAAGCCTCGGGATAAGGTACGCCTATACAAACCATCCTTCCTACCTTATAGATGTTGACAAGATCTCTTTAGGTTCTAGGTTTGGGAAGAAAATTTTTGTTTCTGCTGCCATCTCTACCTCTGATAAAACCTAACACTACCATCCCTAGTTCTTCTTCCACCTACACTTGTTCAAGATGACCACATCTTGAGTGCACGGTGAGAATAAGTAAGTAGCGGAGAGGAAGGGAAGACAGGTCACTCCAGCCTTGAGCATCGTCAACAACATCGCCTTCACTCCAGCCTTAAGAAGGGGATGACTCCTTCCAGTGTCCTATAGGACAGATTGTTGGAGTTCCCAGTGGTCCGTGTGAACTACTACATAGATGGGAGATATCTGTCGCTCGGAGGACAACTATCAATCCGTCAGTATGGGTGCGACCAGGAGCTGCACAGACGTCGTCCAAGACCGGAGGTGAAGACCACGCTAGCTGTGAGGTAACGTCACCAAGCAAGCCTCGGGATAAGGTATGCCTCTACAAAGCATCCTTTCTACCTTATAGATGTTGATGAGATCTCTTTAGGTTTTAGGTTTGGGAAGAAAAATTTTATTTCCACTGCCATCTCTGCCTCCCCTAAAACCCAACACTACCATCCCTAGTTCTTCTTCCGCCTCCACTTGTTCAAGATGACCACATCTTGAGCGCACAGTGAGAAGAAGTAAGTAGCGGCGAGGAAGGGAAGACAGATCACTCCAGCCTTTAGCATCATCAACAACATCACCTTCAAAGATGTTGTTGCTGGAGAATGCTACCTCAAGATCACCGCAAAGACTCCTCTTCCTCAACGCCCAGTGGACACCAATGACTTCATCATGCTCCTTGACCTCCTTGAGCTCTTCAAGGTGCAAAAGTTGACGTAGTTTTTTGAACCATCCTTTTGTTTCTGGTCCATCTAAGTCATAAATGAGTTCTACACTAATCTTACTAGGGACTCCAATAACCCCTTCTCTTTCACTTCCATGGTTGATGGGTTAGGATTCTATTATTCTAAAAAAGACATCCTCAAAATGTTAGATATAGAGGAGGATGAATATGGAGGTTTTATAGACTTGACCACCGAAAACCCTTTATCCAAACTCTCCACAAATGATAACACCATTAGCTTAGGAGATGTAAAAAGGGCCATTTTCCTTCCTAGTACTTAATGTCGTGATAATAGGGGAACCTACTATGCTACATCTCTCACCCCTGAAGCTAGGGTAGTAAACCTCATTATCTCCCACAACATCTACCCTAGAGCAAACAAAACTAAAATCCAATAATTTAAGATGTATCTAATTTATGTTATCCTAGAGAGTATTCCACTCAATTTCATTCGCATTATCATATCCAATATGTTTGAATTCTCTAGAAATCCTCCCTATGCTGATTTTGTGTGTCAAATCATTCAATTTTGACTTGGCAAAAACCTAGAGGATATAAACTACAAGTGTGATAGGCCTCCTCAAAAACTCACCAAACACACTGTAGATAAAATGAGCCTTGAATTTTGACACAAGAGGTCTAGGACCGAAGGAGAGAAATCCACTGAAGAAAATCCTCCACCTCCTACTCCTCCTAGCTACTCCATAGAAAATCTAGCCAATGATGTGTGTTATCTAAAAGGGGCTACCTTTCACCTTGGGAGATAATTAGATTGCAATCATCATGCCATGACCTATCTTAATCAAAGAATGCAAAACTTGTCTCCCAATGTTCTCGATACATACCCATATACACTCTATCCTGAGAGTCTCTATCCTTTTAACCCTTCAATCCAATACACCCAAATCCCACAACCACCTTCACATGATCTTTCCCATACTCAATACTGATCCATGCAACTCCAAGACATTGTTTCCCACTTCAGGTTTGATAGGGTACCTACATTTGTGGAGGCATATTCTCTTACAAAGATAGGTGCACTTGATTGGAAAACACTTGTCAAGTAAAATGGTGATACTCCATGTCTTGGGAAAGATCCTAAGGTTGATGTGATCTTGCAATCCTTCAAGTGATGTTATCCTATGTAGTGAGTAGTACTACTTATGTAAACATATCTAGTGAAGTCTATGATGTTATCTTATGTTGCTATCAGCGTAATCAAGCTTGTTTGTGTTCGTTGATCATGTTAGTAAAATCTATCTTGTGGATTTCATTAGACATTTTCTATCACTTTGTTTTCCATCTTATGTATCATATTGAGGGGGAGTATCTCATTCAGGGGGAGTAAAATCTTTATAGGGTTATCTTTTTGAAATGACAAAGGGGGAGAGATAATACAAAACAAAATAAATGATTTTCATACTCTCTTGGATTAACATTAATTGATGCTATATTCCTTAAGATATGGATACTAAGTTCCATATCTCTTTAGGAATAATTAGCACACATTTTATGAAAACAAGAATATGTTCTTCATCTCTAGTAAATCTCAGGTATAAAACTCATCTCATTTAAAATATTTTGATTATATTTTTGAAATGTTTTACATCTTCAAAAAGGGGGAGATTGTTGGATAAATTGGACATTAATATACCCTATGTTTTGATGATGACAAACATTTCACACTTGTGGATCTAACATGTTATTTGAGCATTTCAGGATTCAAATAAATAAGGAAATCCTACTAAGTGGGAAGAAGAAGATCAATGTGAATTGAAGATCAAATGTGCTTAATTATATAAAGGTCCATGATTGTACTCAAATGTAAACACTTGTACAAAATAATAATGTACAAGTACTTAGACATCATGTAAATCAAGTGTTAGATCTTCCCTACTCACTTATAACCCTTAGATAGATTTCCCCCAAAAGTTAGAGTCACCAACACATTAAAACACACACTTAGCAGGTGATTCAAAAATCTAAAGTAGGGACACACTCGGTCAAAGAACTTGTCAACTGAGACACACTCGTTGAAGTTCTTTTCGACTGAGAACCACCTCGATCAAACTTGAGAGCATTGTTCAACAACTTACACAATTGTGCTCTAAAATAGTCTTTGGTCAAAAATAATCTCGATCGAGTAAGCAACGGTCTAAAGCTTGCGACCGTTAGACTAAATGGTAGGTATTTGGGAGTTGGAAATAGACATTGCAATACTTTTTCCTTAAGCCCAGGCTCGGTCAAATAAAATCTTGACCAAGACACAGTTCGGTCGACCATTTCATCGCCCGAGCAGATTTCTGGATTTTTCTTTATAAGCACGAACAAATTAGCAATTGCTAGCCAACTAATGTACACTTAACAACTAGTTAAGCACTATGAACACTCTATACACTCCCTACACCATCCCTAATCACTTGTAAACCATTCCTATAAATAGGAGAGGCCTTAGGACACCCAAATCACTACTTGCATACACAATACATAAGCTACACTTGAGCATCCACTATTGAGAGCAACAAAGCTAGAATTCACTTGCCATTTACATCCTTGTGCTCTAGAGTTGTGTCCTATAGTTACAATCTCCTACAAACCACATATATCCACGTCCATCCTAAGTGGATAGGAGATCTAAATGCTTGATATTGATCAAAGTGCAATACTTAATTGTTGTACGTCCTTCTTCCAATCCCCTTTCACAGGTTAAAGTTGCTTGTGCACCTTGGCTACTCCTAGGTTGTAAAGGATGCCCAAGGGAGCTTTGTTGAAGCTACGTATTGGTGGAGAAGGCTTCTTCAAGAGGTTCTTGAGATTACTTCAAGGAAGGTTGCATCAAGGGTGGCTGAGGCTACTTTTAAAGGAAGGCTATTTCAAGGTGGTGGAGCTACTTCTAGGTGATCAAGGCTGCTTTAGGGATTGCTCGTGGTTACTTCAAAAAGGATTCTTCAAGGAGGTTGAGGATACTTTAAGGTGAATTCTACTTACAGTGGAAGGTGATTGTATTTTATGTAACATCCTTGTCAGGTAATAAAATAAATCACTTTTAAAATCTCATTTGGAAACAACTGGGTAGTGGACTGACAACCTTTGATTCAAAGGTTGAAACCACTCTAAATCGAAGTGTCTTCCTTGTTTCCTCCTCCTTATTTGGTTGAGTTCTTTAATTGTTTAAGTATTTCAATTAACTTTAAATTATCCAAAAAGCTCTATTCACCCCCCCTCTAGATCTTTTAAGGGAATCTCAGATATTGTGCTATGACACTTCCATCTCGTGCGAAAGGTCGCACAATGAGGAGATGTGAAACTTGCAAAATATTGACTTGAAGAAAATGTTGCTATACCCACTATAAAAGAGCTTGCACATCAGAAACATGATGGACATGTTAAGGTCACTTGGAATAAGATTCATGGGTGATTGGGTTTAGCTACCAGTGGGACTCGGCTGGTATGTATGCCTAGAGAGCCAATCATATGATAATTGGAATGAGGCATTAGATACATGACTTGATAATCATAAAGTTGATTCCATCTATTATGTTTGTCAGTCATGAGATGATGATGCATACCTAGAATATGTCTAAAGAATGATGTTAATCGATGACATATGTCTTCAGGATGAGGACCTAAATAATGAGATCATATGTATGATAAGAGTACATACATTCTTATTATGTCCCTAATCAGATACTACTGTGGAAGAAAAATAGACAATAGTAATACATAAAACTAGAGTGTGTGTTGACTGATGAAAGAATCTCATTAGTCATTATATGTGATATCAATTCAAGCACATAGGTACATGTTAGAGAACAGTGTATCAGATAGACCTACCATGAGAGTGATGCATTGAGACCATGGAACAGTAGTCAAAATCATCTCTCATAGTGATAGTGTTGATTGTGGTTCTTAGACCTGAAGTCACTACATTCATCACATGTTGTTCATGTACTTTGATATCATCCAACTTGATCTTGAATAAGGGTTGCCATAACGGTGATGATCAGGTGCACTATGACACATGGGGATAGAGTGAGAGTGATGGATTTGGGATTTGTCCCTTGTAAAGGAGATTGATATCGAGGCCTCTTGAGAAGTGAGACTGAGAAATGTATTTTCATACTCACGTGACTCAGTATACGATATCTGAGCTCACATGCATCTCAGACGGTGTGCTCTAGTTCAAGGAAAATGGATTGAATGTTGAGAGAATGAAGATTCCATGCTTCGAGTCCAATCAGGATATCAGAGACAAAGGAACTATACAGTCATGATAGCACTAATCATGGATTGTAGGTTCAAGTAGTTCTCCAACTTTCCAAATTAGTTGGGTAGCAATGATGTGTGACCAGGCACCACTCTTTGCTTGTGATGTCATAAATGGTTATGGACATTCACTACCAACATAATTCTGGACCTATAGGGTCACACACATAGGATACACTTGGATTAACGGAGTTTATTTATGAATGATGTTTAGATTGATTACTACATGTGTTTAGGTATTCAATTAAAAACATAAGGTTCAAAAATTGACTAATTGACTCTGAACTGGCCGGTTCAAGTGTTGAACCGGTCGGTTGGAGTGTCAGGTCAATTAGAATCAATATTGGTTGAAATTTTCCTGAACTTGACTAGTGAAATGACCATTTCACTTGCAAAACAACCGTCTCACAATGTGAAACAAGTGTTTCACTATGTGAGATGACCGGTTCACCCTTTGGGTTGCCCAGTTTAGTAGCCAATTTGATTAAAACAAGTATTGATGTTGATTTCATGTTTAGCATTAATTGGGCATTGAATACCAATGTGATTCAGAACAGGAAACTGCACAAATCATCCAGTTCACTTAGTGAACTGACCGACTCATGCACCAACCAACTTGTTGGGTGTGTGATCGACTATTTCACCATTTGCAGGTTCCAGAAAATTCATGATTTTGGACCCTTCTACTCTGACATAGACTGGTTTCCCAATCCTAGCCTCTATTATAAATAGAGGGGTATTGCGGGCTTCCCAACAGAAAAAATTGAGAATTAGTTGCTCTGAAAATTATTTTCCTCTCTGGTTATGGTAACAAATAGAGAGCGTGAGAAAGTCCTACCCGTTAAAGGGAGGGATAGTGAGGGAGAGAATAAGTGAGAACAATTGTGGGAGAGCTCGTCGGTGACTAACATGGAAATAGAAGAGGACAACTCCTTTCTGTTGGCTATGTTAGAGCAACATCGAGTTCCTGGTGGTCTGTTTGGACTACTCTAGAGGTGGGAGGTCATTGTGTACCACTAGGAGGACATCGTCAACCGTTGTCCGTGGTGCTGTATTAGGAGGCCAGTAGAGATGACTGTTCAAATTGATGTTGTTGAAGGAGCATGTTGCTTCTTGAAGAAGAAGAAGAAGCACAATACTACTACAAGGGTAATGCGTCTAGAATTTCTCTAGGACTAGGTATAACCTTGCAAATCTTCCTTTCAAGATACATTGTTTTTGACGAGATCTTATTGTTTTTGGGAAATGGGCAATTAATTTTTTTCATTTTCACTACCTATATGTGTTCCCAGTTTTTCTACAGGTAGGTAGGAATTAGGTGGGGGAATTCAATGATAGGGAGAACTAGACTTCACACCCTATCCTCAACTAAGACTTACATAGGGGTCTAGGGTGGATAGGGTTGAGTTGGGGTTAGTTTAGGCAATATAGTGTAAGACATATTAGGGTAGGAAGGTAAAATGATTGTTGTTCCATCAATATGGATGTTCTAGCCCTAGGTTTGGGTATGTAGATGACTAGTGGTAAAACTTGACAGGATCATGGTGAAAAATGGCCATCCAGAAAGACTATTCTATGACTAGAACGAGCATGCTGATGTTTTGGGCAAATCTTGGGTTTTTGGGCCAATACTCCCATTCTAACCAAAACTTTCATCTTGGATCTTTCCAGAATGGTCGTTCTGAACCTAGAATAGTCATTCTAGATTGCGGGCACAAAATACAATTGTTTTGGGGGTTTTGTTGGTTTTGGGGCAAATGGACAACAAGTGGTGAATTTTTGGCCAAATAACATGGATGATCTAGTAATAGAATGACCTTTCTATGGCCTGAACATAGGTAAAAGGTATCCTTGGAGGTTTTGGGGGGTTTTGGTCCTTTTTTTATGGTAGATGAGTAACATGGTTGTAGAATAATCATTTTTGGGGGGCTTGAAAGGCACTTGTATATGATCTCTGGTCAATTGGTGGAGTTTTTTGCTTCAATGTATCTTAGATGCTTGGGGTATGTTGGATTTAGGTTTAGTGACTCCTTGGGCTCTTCCATGCTTAATGGAGTCCTATGAATCTCTGTAACGACCCCGCCTTCTAGTAATCCCCAATTAAGGGAGACCAGGAGGTCAGAGTCGTTATTCAAATTTCCGAATCAAGGTTCGACAAATAAACATTAATAATTATCAAACTTTACCAGACTATACTGGAAATTTGTAATAAATAAAATTTTGCATACCTTTGAAAATTTTGGATTTCTAAACTTCTATCCACTTATGAATTCTAGTCTAACTAATCCTCCTTGCACTTTAATTCATGTGTTCACAATGTGACAATTTACTGTTTATCCTTTTGGGTTTGTACCTAAAACGCCGGCAAACAAAACGTCGGTCAGCGTAAAGCTGGTATATGGGAGAAATAATAATCATGCAATTAATAACAACATATTGCAGTAAATTACAGTTTAACAATAAACTTTACGTTTTAAATATAACTACATGATCCATACATACCCTAACCTCTGCGCTGTCCCTGCAGTGGACTTGGATTCTACCTTCCTTATGGTAGATCCCCATTAAACCCCTCATGATCCTACCTAATTGGTGAATTGGTTTCTAGGGTTGATTCACATGGCACTACCCATAAGTAGCCCACTCCTTAACTCATGGCATGCTATAGAGTCTCATGGCACAATACGTGGGTAGCCCAATTTCTAACTCATGATAACCTAGACCTTACTCTAGGTTACCCTTTTTAGCATTTGCAAAGCAACAGAGGAGAATCCAGATCTAAGCCAGTTATATATCTTTTATAGTGATAAAATAGTCACTTTATAGTTGCATGAAATAAAAGTCATCCAAGCAGTTTATTTCAAAAAACTGATAAAATCTCTGAGAATCATCGTGAAACTAAGGCGGTTAATCATAAACGTAACCACATACCTATAAGGGTAGTTTTGGTGACAGAATCAATTAAGTAGGGAAACCCAACCAAGAAAGCAAAGATGAATAGAAATCCTGAAATAAACATATAAACTTCCTTTTATCATTATTTATCCAAACTCATCTTATTTCTTAGTATTTCTATTCCAATTTTAGGGTTTCGTTGGAAATTAGGGTTTTATCTCCACTTTTAACATTATGAATCCTTATTTAGAACAACTATATAAAAACCCTAAATTTCTCACCTTACTTCTCCTAATCATACTTAGGATCATTATTTAACAATCGTTTTTCCATAATTCAAAATCAACAAGGTTTTTCTCTTCTTTTACCCTAAATTAGGGTTTCTATATGTATTATCCTTCATAAATAGATTAAAACCCTAAATTAACCAACTTTGCATTCAAAATGGATGAAAATTCTATCTTAATAATCAACAGGTTAATACTTTTCAAATTAACCTATTAATCCACCAAGATTCACCTTTTATATACAATTAGGGTTTCTAAATCCTTTTTATACATTTTTCTACCAAATTAAGGTACTTTTGTAAAATGGGATAGAATCAGGTTATCAAATAATTTTTATCTTGTTCCTCGTATTTTTCTATGCAACTTTCATGTATAAAGTTTTTCCATTGGAGTTTTCTACCATTAGATATGATCTTTCCAAGAAAAATGCATTTTATTGGAATTTCGACTAGAGAAAGTTATTTACCGAATTTCATCGACCGTTTGATCGTTGCGCCGCTGGTCCACCATAGATCTGACACTCTGTGTTGCTTGCACCCACTACCTTGGTCACGCGCCCGGTTCCTAACGCTGGTCCGTTGGATCCTAATCTAAAGCTCTGCGTTGATCGTCCCCACTAGCTGGGGTGCGTGCACCACTGTCCGCTGTCGATTGTCAGATCCTTCGCGAGTCCATGCTAGACCCAGATCTGAGGGCTACTGCTCCTTGTATCCCTCCTTTCCTTCACTGGACAATGCAGCATCACCACGGTGGTTCTCTCACCGGAGAAAGGGCAATAGAGCGAGAGGAAGGGTTCAGAGGCTGGGGAAGCAGCCGTCCGAGGTCTCGTGGGTGAGAGGAATTGCATGGGGAAATATTTATAGGATATGGGGGTCCCTTTTAGGATCCCCGCCGCAACCTGTTTCCTAGCCAAATTGGGCTTTTTGTGAAGACATGATGAAAGTTCATCAATATATGGTCGAGAAGCTTCGTCTCTTTCTCCCGAATCCATTGGGACACTTTCCAAGCACACACATGCTCTGGATCGAGGGGAAAGTTTCCCCTATAACTCATCCACAGTCTGCGTCCCATTGGGACTTTGACGATGAGTGGTGCCCGCTGGATTAAGATCCAACGACCCACAGTCATTGCTCTCAAACAAAAAGGAAACGATTTTCCTAATTTTCCAAGATAAATCCTATTTTGAGGATAATTTGAAAAAGCAATAACTCATAATTCGTAATTCCTTTTTACCTCAAATTTTAAGGAAATCTTGTTTATGATTTTATCTTTCATCCTACAAAAATTGGGATTATTATCCAAAGAAAATGAGTCCTTTTCTTTAGTTGCAAGTTAACTTATTTATTTTTATTTTCCACATATTTTCTATTTCCTTTGCCATTATATTATTATCCCGAGTTCCTTGAACCTATAGGAACCTTAATATCTTGAAATTCCATTTTGGAAAATATCCCTTACCCTTTTATTCTTCTTTTATCTATTTTCTTGTTTATTCCTTTATCCAATAGGATTCTTTTTCCTTTTCTTTTTCTTTTTCTTTCAATTGGGCTTAATAGCCAATAAGGCCCATTAAGAAAACATACAAGGCTGTCATAAATGAAATTCATTCAAATCAAACCATTAAATCAACCATTGATTCCATTTATTTCTTAAAAGAAGATTTACAAATCTTATTACATGATTTAGAAAAAATGGGGTTATAACATCCTCCCCTCCTTATAGGAATTTTTCCCTCAAAATTCATCAATCAAATAAACAAATTAGGATATGCCTTTTCCATGTCCGTCTTCAGCTCCCATGTGGCTTCATCCCCTCCATGGTTCTTCCAAAGAACCTTCACCATCTCTATATTCTTATTTTTGAGCTCTTTGACCTTGGTATCTAGAATCCACAAAGGTAATTCAGGATAAGTTAGCTTCCCTTGAAGCTCAATGGGTTCAATGCTCAGCACATGGCTCAGATCTTGCACATATCGCTTTAGGTTGGACACTTGAAACACATCATGCATCATACTATATTGAGGGGGTAACGGCAAACGATATGCGACTTCACCAATCCGTTCTAATATTTCAAATGGACCCACGTATCGGGGACTCAACTTTCCTCTGTTCTTAGCTATAGCTCAGAACGGTCAGATTTTCAGAAAAACATGTTCTCCCACAGTGAAATGTACATCAGTCCACCTCACATCACCATACGACTTCTTTCGATCCTGCGCTCTCTTTAGCCTTTTCCTAATCAAAGTGACCTTATCAGCATACACTTGGAGTTTATCTGACCTCAAGAAGGTCCTTTCACCAACATCATCCCAATGAAGTGGTGACCGACATAGTCTCCCATATAAAGCTTCATACGAAGGCATCCCAATACTATCTTGGTAATTGTTGTTGTAGGCAAACTCAGCTAACGGTAAGTTCTACTCCCATGATCCACCCCAACCAAGCACACAATCTCTCAGTAGATCCTCTAGGGTCTGGATTGTCCTTTTTGATTGTCCATCTGTTTGGGGATGATAAGCGGTATTGAACCTCAACTTTGTACTGAGTTCCTCTTGAACTTGCTTCCACATCTTGGAAGTAAACTTTAGGTCTCTATCGAAGATGATGGAATAGGGTACGCCATGAAAATGCACTATCTCTCTGATATACAACTCAACTAAGTCTGACACTTTGGTAGTGGTCTTTAGGGAAAGGAAGTGTGTTGACTTGGTAAGGCGATCTACCAACACCCATATAACATCATGACCTTTCTTAGTCTGAGGTAGACCCACCACAAAATCCATGGTGATTTGCTCCCATTTCCATTCTGGAATCTGTATAGTCTGTAACAGTCCACTGGGTCGTTGGTGTTCAGCCTTCACCATTTGGCATGTAAGACAGCTGGCCACATATGCCGCAATATCTCTCTTCATTCCTGGCCACCAGAAAAACCTCTACATGTCCTTAAACATTTTAGTAGTTCTCGGGTGCACCGTGTACTTAGAACCATGAACCTCTTGTAGGATATGTCCCTTCAATGGTGAGTCTTCAGGAACCCATATGCGATTCTCAAATCTAATCCCTCTGTCCATTCCCAATGAAAGATGGGTCTGAGGCTTCTTCATCAAGCCTTTCGTCTTGTCAAGTTCTCCATTGGCTAATTGTGTTGCTACAATCTCACCCAACAATTCTGACTGTATCTGGATGTTGGCCAATCAAACTCGATCATCAAACAGTTGGGGAGACCATTCTACCAGCTCTTCTAAATTCTTCCACTGACTGGACAAAACAGCTGCACACCTGAGCTATTTTTGACTCAAAGCATCTGTTATGACATTCACCTTTCCTGGATGATAAGCGATGGTGAAGTCGTAATCCTTCATGTACTCCATCCATCGTCGTTGTCATAGGTTTAGGTCTTTCTATGTCAGGAGGTACTTCAGGCTCTTATGCTTAGTGAGGATCTCAAAAGTAGCACCATATAGGTAATGTCGCCAAATCTTCAAGACATGAATGATCGTAGCTAGATCTAAGTCATGCATTGGGTAATTCACCTTGTTGGGCTTGAGCTGTCGAGAGGCATATGCAACCACATGTCGATTCTGTTCCAACACACAGCTAAGTCCCATCTTTGATGCATCGATGAAAATCATGAAACCCTCATTGCCTGATGGTAGAGTCAAAACTGGTGCAGTGGTCAGCTTCTCCTTCAGCTCCTAAAAATGAGCTTCTCACACATCGGACCATACAAACTTCACATCCTTCTGAGTCAACATGGTCAGAGGAAAGGCGGTCTTTGAGAAATCCTTGATGAAACATCGATAGTATCATGCTAACCCCAAGAAACTTCGAATATCAGAGGGGTTCTTCGGTGTAGGACAGTATCGTACTGCTGACACTTTAGCTGGATCTACGGCGATCGTTCCTCCTGAGATGATGTGTCCAAGGAACATGACTCGATCTATCCAAAATTCACATTTAGAGAATTTCCCAGAAAACTTCTACTTTCTCAAGATATCAAGGACTTTACTTAGGTGGTCTCGGTGTTGATCTAAGTCATCCGAGTAAACTAGTATGTCATCTATGAATACTATGACAAATGAGTCAAGGAAGGGTTGAAACACACTATTCATAAGGTTCATGAAAACACTGGGTGCATTGGACAACCCAAAAGGCATAACCACAAACTCATAGTGGCCATAATGTGTTCTAAAAGCTATTTTTGGGATGTCCTTTAACATCCCTGGCCTGGGTTATACTCTAACCCTAGATGTTTTGCTTAAAAATGTTGATTATATGCTTGTTCATATTTCTTGGAAAGTAATTAAGGCTCAAGAGGAACTTATATTTCAATTTTAGTCCTTTTTGAATAATGTTGAAGCATTGATTTGTTTGTTTTGGACTAAAGTGCAAATTACCCAAGTTGAGGGGTTAACTTGCAAATTGTACATGATATAATGTTCCTCAGATGTTGAGTCATCATAAGAATGATAATGATGTAGTGGTATGGTTTCCACAAGCTTGAGCACCAAGATAGAGCTTGCTGAGCAATCTTTGTGCATTAAAACCTAGTTTTGGTGTAATGTGCAATTTACCCAAAACCTAGGGTTCAACATGCAAACTACCACTTCTATAGGGTCCCCCATGTTTCTTGGCATCTAGTAGAGAAAATAAAATGGGAGGGGCGCCTCATTTGAATTATTTTGGAGGAGAGAGAATCTTGATATTAAAATAATCAAGATTTAAGCATAATTGAAACCCTAATTCAATTTAATGCAAAAATAAATAAAAATAATTGAAGGGCCTTCAAACAAAAACGAGATGTTTGAATTTTATCAAGTGTGAACGTCCTTGTGCCTTGTAAAGGCAACGAAAATAACCAAGGGAATGGATAACTCTCTCACGTTATTAAAAGAAAAAGTAATATCCACTAAAAAGGGGATCTTAGTATAATATGTTTAAGGTGCTTATTTCCTTTTCTTTTATTTCTTGGATAATTAAGAGGTTTTTCAAGTGGATAAAGATGGCTTTGTGGCCAAGGAATTTAGGGGAAGAGGCGGCACTAATTTTGGAATTAAAAGAATTTTATAAGACCTATTCTCTCTCATTGATTTTCTTATAAAAACACCCATTCCAACTCAATTGAGAGAATTTTTCCGAACCCACTTCTTCCCTTTTCTTGCAAACCAAACAAGGGAGATAGGAGCAGCTTGAGGACGACCCCCAACCTATTTGTAAGCTTCTTGATCTTCTTTAACCTTGATTTCATGGTGGAAATCATAAAACAATGCATGATTTCTTCTCTATTTCACTCTATCTTCAATCCTAGCCAACCTTTTCACTCAAAAACTTGAGGACGAGCCTTGGGAGAGTTGCAAAAGCTTCCTCCACCATTTTTGACATGACGCTCCAAGATTTGAAGCTCAATTGGAGGTGGGTTATATAACTCAAACCCTTAAATATTGTTATTGCTTTGAAATCTCCATTATTTGTTGAACGTTTTGTTCTATTTTGGATTCCCTTTATCCATTGTTGTAATTACCATGAAAATGGCAGTAGTTGTTGAATGAATTAAGGTAGATGATGATAACATCATCTTGGGTACGCAATCCAACAAGTTTTCCTTGCAAACAGTTTTGAAGATCTTGGTCCAAATAGTTTCACCAAACCGTTTGGAGACTAAACAATTTGCAAACCGTTTAGAGCCTTGAACACCAAAACATTCAGGATGGTTGACCATTTAGGTGGGTTGACCATTTGAGGTAAGAACCCTAGTACTTTTTGGACAAGGATCTAATGGTTCCAATTGATTGAATCAATGTATGGACAATCATCTAATTATAAACCCTAATCGGGTTGAGTGCTGATTTTGCAATTAATTAATGTAATTCTTTGGGTTGATTAACCCAAACGGTCTCAAGACCATTTGGAGATCACCTAAACGGTCTCAAGACCATTTGGAGGTCAACCAAGACCGTTTGGAGGTCTAGGGTTGAGTATGGTGAAGTAGTTGAAGACCAAAAGATATCAAATGTTAATGCAATCAATAGCTAGTCTGATGAGCAATTCAATGATGCAAACCCTAATTGAACTTCACCAATTTTAATGTTGGATTGGGAAAATGGTCTCAAGACCATTTCGAGGTCATCTAAATGACCTCAAGACCATTTGAGGTCAGTTCATGCCCAAGTTGAATGATGGACCAATGATTTCTAAGCAATTAGTTCCACAATGACTAATATTGAAGGTTCATCGATTTCAACCCTAATTCAATTGGGTTCAAACCCTAATTGGTGATCAATTGAAGATTGAATCAATTGGAAAGATGATTCATAAATCTCAATTGAAGTATGGTACTCAGGTTCAATTGATGAGTAATTACATGGATTCAATTGATGAGGGAGTTAACATTGGAAACCCTAAATTGATGTGAGAGGTTGAGACCCTTTTTGGTCCAATCTGTTTTGAGGAGGTTTGGACCAAATGGTCTCAAAACCGTTTGAGTCCAAATGGTCTCAAGACTGTTTGGGACCAAACAATCCCAAACCGATTGAGACTCAAACGGTTTCAAGTACCTACTTTGGCAAACAGTTTCAAGTACCTACTTTGGCAAACGGTTTCAAACTGTTAGACCAAGACCGTTTGGAGGTCTAAATGGTCTTAGACCGTTTGAAGGTTATCCATGCAAGACCATTTGAGGTCTGGTTGGTCAAGACCATTTGGGGTCTAAGTGACCAAGACCGTTTGAGAAATAATTAACTAAAACCGTATGGACACTTAAGGTGATTAAAGGTCAATTGTTTAATTGAACATTACATGAAGTAATTCAAGGATGATTATGGTAATTGTACCCTTAAAAATATAAGGTGATTAATACCTTGTGAATGATTAATCCTTATGATTAAGGAAGTAATGACACAATACAGGGTGTCAACCCTTCAAACAAGTTGAGTTGACCTAATCCAATCAAGTCTGATATAAATATCATCTTATAAAGGATGAGAGAGAGAAATGACTTCCTACATGAATGATAATCATGTAAATGGTTAAGTATCAACACTTTCAACATGTATGAATGTGTAATTAGGGTATGATCCTTGAATAACAGATCATGAACCCCAATCAAGAAGGTCAAAGGTCCTAACCCTAATTGAGGGTAATAACATGAGAAACCCTAATTCAGGGTATTTTAATAATAAACCCTGATTGAATGTGAATAGTAAACCCTAATTGAGGATGATGCCATGAGAAACCCTAATCAAGGGTGAAACCATATGAAACCCTAAAGCGAGGGTGATGTCATGTGAAACCCTAGATAAGGTTAAGGTCAAAATGAAGCCTTAATGTAATGATGAGATGTAAAACCTGATTCAAGGTGATACTATGTTCTGGTATGTGACACTTTGATATAAAATCCTACACTGGTACAAGATAAAGATATGTGGAGCCCTAACCTTGGGTTGTAATGTATGAAACCCTAATTTTGGGCAATATGATGATAAATCATGACCCAAATCTGGGTAATGAGATATAGCATTCCTAATTTACATAAATTGGGAAATACTAACTTAAATGAGGAAATAGTGATGATACTCTTACAATTCATAATGTTGATTTGTAATTGATATAATTGTTATTAAGTGCACTAATTATGCAAGTTTCATGAGATGGTAGAAATGGCCAGTATGAGCTATGTTGTTTTATTATTGGAATTACTTTATGGGCCTTGTGATCCTTAACATGTTGTGTTGCCTAGTGAAAGGTAACAAGAGATATTATTGGGCTTTAAAAGCCATGAGAAATACCTGCACTACAATTATTATGTTTACAATGATCAGTTAACCTGAAGGCATTAAGTTTCCCGATAAATTGGTAACAAGTGTTTTGATGATTTGAGGGTTTGAATACCCACGTATCATAATCATGATGATAAGATGATAAGGGATGAGATTACCCTGATGTAATAAGGGATTGAGATCCCAATATGTAACACAACTTTGAAAAGGACTTGATAGAAACAATATTCAATCTTTATAGCAATTGTTATAATTTTTTATGTGTGTAAACATGTTTGATGCTAAAAGAATATTGTAATGTACTTAATTAATCAAGTGAAACAGTATCATGTAGATCCCTGACCATAGATCCATCATCGTCAGTAGTTTGGTGATGGTGAAATAGGTTTTCCTAAGGAAACTCCTGGGGGGAATACTTTTGAGTATGTGGGGGTTATGGGCGCGAATATCCTTACGCCCTAATGGAGGAATTGATGTGAGGTAAACATTAAATCTCTCAATCCTTCATTATATGTGACGGGATGGATGTATCACTAATCTCACAAATACCGGGATGGATGTACCATTAATTTCCCGATGATCTTAATGTCAGATCGATGTGAGACAATTATAATATCTCACGATTGTGAAGAGAGTACAGCATGCCATTGTAACTCTAATAGCGAAGTTGCCAGTATACCCTGTAAAGCTATTTGGTAGAAATACAAGATGTCCTACAGTTGGTCCTCACACTGACTGAGGAATATGAGGTCATGGCAATCCAGCTCTTCTATTGACCTATGTATGGTACCAATTTCGATTTCACAATGGTCGGTTGGAGTATGAGCGGTATACCTCATCTCCTCAGGGCATTAAGTATGATTGTAAAATGTAATCAGCCATGTAGCATATTTTCTTAAGGTTGAAATACGAGAATCATTGGTTGTTGTTACTTTGTCTAGTATGTCAAATGGACAAATGTTATTTATGCTCTTAAATTCCTTATTGGATAAGTAATATGATGCCTTATCAAGTTATAAGTGAAATGCTTTGAATAGATAATACTGTCCTAATATGTTACATACGGAATTACATGTTGTTAATCACTTATGAATCTTCTTCTCATTTATATACCATTAGCTGCTATAACAATGTTTCTGGTGGATAGTTATATCTCTCACTGGGACAATTTTCAATTATCTCACCCCCGTGGGATTCAACTTTTTAGGTAGACGCAGAAGAGGCAGAAGCCCTACAGTAAGGGAAGAGTAGCAGCAGCAGCAGAACCAAGGACAACAGTGAATTCTTAGGTGGAGACATTGGTTGTCATGTCATGTATATAGAGAGTCCTATGTGTCATCTCTGTACTCTCAGGTCCTAGGAGTCAGTAGTTAGTTTAATATCGATATGACATTTTGGCTTGATGCCTCGAGGTTCTTATACTGCTTATGTATAGTCTAACAGGGAAGTTGATGTTTGAAACTCTTGAGAAGAAAGGGTATAAGAGATGTACTAGTGAACCAGCATGTATTTGAAATACTTTGGTTCCTTTATGAAAGAGTTTTTCAGTTTATGGATCTCATTGTAAAAAGGTTTTAATTTTTAGTGATTTTCAGTAGTTCTGCTGCTAATTAATGCTTCCGCTTAAGTAAATCATGTTTTCACGAGTCGGATGTCACCGTCCTCACTCTTAACTCTCAACTGGTGGTAACCTGATCTCAAGTCAATCTTGGAAAAGACTCGAGCTAGCTTCAACTGGTCAAACAAGTCATCTATCTAGGGTAAAGGATATTTATTCTTAATGGTAGCCTGGTTGATCATTTAGTAGTCTATGCACATTTGGAGTGAACCATCCTTTTTCTTTACAAAAAGAACCGGTGCTCCCCATGGTGATGTGCTAGGGCGGATAAAACCCTTGTCTAGTAATTCATGCAATTGTTTCTTCAACTCGAGCAACTCCATAGGGGCCATCCTATAAGGTGCTCGGGAAATAGGGCTTGTCCCATGAGTTAGCTCTATTGAAAAATCTACCTCTCTCTCGGGAGGAATCCCAAGTAGATCATATGGAAAAACATCTTCATAGATCCTAACTACCTCTATTTCCTCTAATGGTTGTACTCTGGGTTCTGACTCGGTGACTACTGCCAGGAAAGCTCGACACCCTTTACTCATCATCTGTTCTTCTTTCGAGGCTGACACATACAGGCTGGTGGTGGCATCTTTCCTGCCCCTAATGAAAAAAGGTGGGTGACCTGGTTTCTTAATGATCACTTTCTTCTCCCTATAATCAATATTGGCCCTATAAGTATAAAGCCAATCCATACCAATGATCACATCAAAGTCATTCATATCAAGAAGGATAAAGTCTATAGGAAACTCATGATCTCGGTATTTCATAGGTATCACTGGAGTTTTCAGAAGAGATGTAAAGATCCGACCACTCGGGGTTGTAACATCTAATACATACCATAAATCCTTGATATCCAAACAAAGCATAGTTGCAAGATTTTTCGAAATGAAAGTATTAGTAGATCCAGAGTCAAACAAAGCTTTTACATTATGTCACATGACTTCAAGCATTCCTACATTATTTTTCATCATGAATTAGACCATTACATGCTTAACTTTAAAACATAAAGGAAAACTCTAAGGGTTATTACCCTCGGTCAACCGATTAGCATTAGCTTGAGCTTCCTCATTATCAATGGAAAACACCCAAGCTTTTCTTCTCTCTCCAACAGGTGGGGCTGCAACTATAGGTGGAGCTGCTACTGGTGGGGCTGCTACCTGTCCTGGTCCTCTTAGATCTGGCAGAGGGCAAATAGATTGTAGCTGTCCTTCTTGATGGCACCGAAAGCATGTCTTCTTCCTGTAGCAGCACTCACTGGTGTGCCCCTTTCCGTAGGTGCGGCATAGAGGTTGGTTGTTCTCTTGATGGGGTTTCCCTTTTACTCCCTATCTTCCTTTAGCATGATGATATCCTGGACCTTTCTTGTGGTTGTTCTTCTAACCTTGAGTTCCTTCAGTGAAACCCAAATACCCCTTGGGTGGAAGTTGGGTAGGCATCACAGTCCTCTCCATGTCTAAAGCAGTGTTGTAAGCTTCGGCAAAGGTTTTAGGTTTACTTGCCATCACATGGGGCTTGATGGCAGGGTGATGATGCTCTATGAAGTGATCCACTCTTCTTTCCTCATCCATCATATGCCTAAATGCTCCAGGATTAGAAACTTGTGCCCAAAGTCTACCACATATGAGTTTCCTTGAGTCATGTTGGTGAACACCCTTTCTTTTCCTTCTTAGCTGAGACAGGGATGAATCTAGTGGTGAAGATCGTCTTGAAGTCAGCCCATGCCATTGGTTCCTCAGTCAGGTCTCAGCCTATGATGTGAGTCTCCCACCATATCTTAGTTGCTCCTTCCATGAGATGAGTAGCAAAGAGGACCTTCTTACTCGGCTGTACCTCAAGCATGCATAATCCATTCTCGACTGCAAGTAGCCAAGCTTCCGCCTTGTCGACTACCTCAGATTTATCTTCTCCCCAGAACTTCTCAATGTTCAGCTTGACGAAGTCCAAGATGGTGGCTCCCAGTCGAGGACGAACATGAAGTGGCTCACCATTTTCACCTCTAGCTAAGTCTCGGAGAGCCAAGGCACTTATGGCCTCTGTCAGCTTCTTCTATTGTTCCACCCACAAAGCATCAAGGGTGTGGATTATCATGGTTGATTCGGGACCACCAGCTTGATCTTCTTCCATCCAGGCCACCTCCTCGTACTCATGTTGCTCCTCGTACCCTTGGTCTTCTTCTTGATCAAGGTTGTTGAAGGGTATCGGGTTAGGGTTAGGGACCTCATGAGTGGTTTCTTTGGGTCTCTTCCTCTTCTTAGAGCATTCACCATCATGGTTCCTCTTTCTCTTCTCTAAAGACCCCTTTCCCTTGTGGGGAGGCCATCCACTTCTAGTTGGGTTCCCAGTGCCCTCGAGAATAGCAACAGTCTTTGTATGAGCCATCTACATAAGCATAACAAACAGACCTTTAGTTTATATTTAAACTAATTATACTTATGTCAATGATGTCTCATTACATATCTTTTATTAATTTGATGGAGGATTCCTTAATCCTTAACTTACTTACCCATACCACATGAGGGTAGGGAAGAGAGAGAAAAACCCTAACTCTTAAAATCCTTAATAGAATGTGTGATGAGAAGGGATGAATAAGATGAGATAGTCCTAAAGCTATCTTATTTTGAATCATACCCGAAGACTTTGGCCAGACTGTCACATGGATCCGGGAGTCCTTGTATTCTGAATAACAGTGTGGAGGAAAATATTACCAGCCCCCGATCGTTATCCTTTTCTAGCACCTCGGTCTTTCGGACAATCCTCTAATAACCCCCTTGGGTTCTATAGAGTTTGTAAAATTTAGTAATTATTAATGGTTAAGTGAGGAACCTTCATTCTGATACCAAATGTAATGACCTCGCCTTCTAGTAACCCCCAATTAAGGGAGACCAGGAGGTCAGAGTCGTTATTCCAATTTCTGGATCAAGGTTTGACAAATAAACATTAATAATTATCAAACTTTACCAGACTATACTAAAAAGTAGTAATAAATAAAATTTTGCATACCTTTGAAATTTTTTGATTTCTAAACTTCTATCCACTTATGAATTCTAGTCTAACTAATCCTCCTTGCACTTTAATTCATGTGTTCACAATGTGACAATTTACTATTTGTCCTTTTGGGTTTGTACCTAAAACGCCGACAAACAAAATGTCGGTCAGCGTAAAGCTGGTATATGGGAGAAACAATAATCGTGCATTTAATAACAACATATTGCAGTCAATTATAGTTTAACAATCAACTTTATGTTTTAAATATAACTGCATGATCCATACATACCCTAACCTCTGCGTTGTCCCTGCAGTGGACCTGGATGCTACCTTCCTTATGGTAGATCCCCATTAACCCCCTCATGATCCTACCTAACTAGTGAATCCATTTCTAGGGTTGAGTCACATGGTACTACCCATAAGTAGCCCACTCCTTAACTCATGGCGTGCTATAGAGTCTCATGGCACTACACGTGGGTAGCCTAATTTCTAACTCATGATAGCCTAGACCTTACTCTAGGTTACCCTTTTTAGCATTTGCAAAGCCATAGAGGAGGATCCGGATCTAAGCTAGTTACATATCTTTTATAGTGATAATCATAGTCACTTTATAGTTGCATGAAATAAAAGTCATCCAAGCAGTTTATTTCAAACAACCGATAAAATCTCCGAGAATCATCGTGAAACTAAGGCAGTTAATCATAAACGTAACAACATACCTGTAACGGTAGTTTTAGTGACAGAATCAATTAAGCAGGGAAACCCAACCAAGTAAGCAAAGATGAACAGAAATCCTGAAATAAACATATAAACTTCCTTTTATCATTATTTATCCAAACTCATCTTATTTCTTAGTATTTCTATTCCAATTTTAGGATTTCCTTGGAAATTAGGGTTTTATCTCCACTTTTAACATTATGAATCCTTATTTAGCACAACTATATAAAAACCCTAAATTTCTCACCTTACTACTCCTAATCATACTTAGGATCATTATTTAACAACCTTTTTCCATAATTCAAAATCAACAAGGTTTTTCTCTTCTTTTACCCTAAATTAGGGTTTCTATATGTATTATCCTTCATAAACAGATTAAATCCCTAAATTAACCAACTTTGCATTCAAAATGGATGAAAACTCTGTCTTAATAATCAACATGTTAATACTTTTCAAATTAACCTATTAATCGACCAAGATTCACCTTTTATATACAATTAGGGTTTCTAAATCCCTTTTATAACATTTTTCTACCAAATTAAGGTACTTTTGTAAAACGGGATAGAATCAGGTTATCAAAGCATTTTTATCTTGTTGCTTGTATTTTTCTATCCAACTTTCATGTATAGAGTTTTCCCATTGGAGTTTTCTACCATTAGATATGATTTTTCCAAGAAAAATGCATTTTACTGGAATTTCGACTAGAGAGAGCTATTTACTGAATTTCATCAACCGTTTGATCGATGTGCCGCTGGTCTGCCAAAGATCTGATGCTCTGTGTAGCTTGCACCCACTAACTTGGTCGCGCGCCCGACTCCTAACCCTGGTCCGTTGGATCCTGATCTAACGCTTTGCGTTGATCGTCATGGGGTGCGCACACCGCTGTCCGCTGCCGATCGTCAGATCCTTTGTGAGTCCACGCTAGACCCAGATCTGAGGGCTACTGCTCCTCGTCTCCCTCCTTTCCTTCACTAGACAACACAGCGGTGCCACGGTGGTTCTCTCACTGGAGAAAAGGCAATAGAGCGAGAGGAAGGGTTCTGAGACTGGGGAAGCAGCCGTCCGGGGTCGCGTGGGTGAGAGGAATTGCATGGGGACCTATTTATAGGATATGGAGGGTCCCTTTTAGGGTTCCTGATCCCCGTCACAACCTGTTTCCTAGCCCAATTGGGCATTTTGTGAAGACACAATGAAAGGTCATCGATGTATGGTTGAGAAGCTTCGTCTCTTTCTCCTGAATCCATTGGGACACTTTCCAAGCACGCCCATGCACTGGATCGAGGGGAAATCGATGGGAAAGTTTCCCATGTAACTCATCCACATTCCGTGTCCCACTGGGACTTTGACGATGAGTGGTGCCCGCTGGATTAAGATCCAACGGCCCACATCCGTTGCTCTTAGACAAAAAGGAAACGATTTTCCTAATTTTCCAAGATAAATCCTATTTTGAAGATAATTTGAAAAGGCAATAACTCCCAATTCGTAATTCCTCTTTACCTCAAATTTTAAGGGAATCTTGTTTATGCTTTTATCTTTCATCCTGCAAAAATTGGGATTATTATCCAAATAAAACGAGTCCTTTTCTTCAGTTGCAAGTTAACACTTATTTATTTATATTTTCCACATATTTTCTATTTCCTTTGCCATTATATTATTATCCTGAGTTTCTTGAACCTAAAGGAACCTTAATATCTCGAAATTTCATTTTGGAAAATATCCCTTAGCCTTTTATTCTTCTTTTATCTATTTTCTTTTATTCCTTTATCCAATAGGATTCTTTTTCCTTTTCTTTTTCTTTTTCTTTCAATTGGGCTTAATAGCCAATAAGGCCCATTAAGAAAACATACAAGGCTATCATACATGAAATTCATTCAAATCAAACCATTAAATCAACCATTGATTTCATTTATTTCTTAAAAGAAGATTTACAAATCTTATTACATGATTTAGAAAAAATGGGGTTATAACAATCACTTCCCTCTCCTCTCCCATCATGTAGCACCCAAAAGTACATGTAAATTTGTAAAAATCTTCCATAAGTATATTTGATAGTAAAACCCATTAATTGGGGATACAAGATGCATTATTTTTTTTTGCTAAGAACGTGTGGGTCCCCTTTTATTGATTTCATAAAAATGAGTCAATAAGGAAAGAAAAGGCAAGAATAAAAAAATAAATGTATCTATCTACATAACCAAAGAGAAAGAACAATAACACGATCAACAAAACCTATCCAGAGCCCATAAGTCAGATAGGATCATTTTCCCAACATTGATAAGCCTCTTTGATAATACCCCTGAACACTCATCTATATCTTTCCTATCACACATGATAAAGTATATCAAGGCAAGAGATTCTAAACTTATCAGCCTTCAACAACAACCCATAATCATCTCTCTATGCAGGCTTGTAAGGGATCCATATACCCTGTACAATAGACTCCCAAATAGTATATGTATATTTGTAGAAAGAAAAAGATGATCTATATCTTTGTAAGCTTCTTCACACAAGGAGCATCTCAAGACAATACAAATACCAATACTTCTAAGTTTGTCCTGAGTTGCCACTTTATTAAGAAAGAACTTCCAACCAATTAGACTAAAGGATCGAGGGATGTTATCCTTCTGCAGTTTCTTAGCACAGATAGGTTCAACATCTTAGCTTCTAATCATATTCCACCACTCTTTAATAGAAAGAATTTTCAGTCATTTGTAAAGAATTTCATCATCAATACCAAACTTGTAGTGTAAAGAGAAGGCGTAATTTTTGAACTCTAAAAAGCTTCTTTTATCAGCAATGCTCCAATTCTGAATACCCAAAAAATTTTCAAAAGAACCACACAGTCTGACACCAAGACGATGAAATGTTTGGGATTTATCATATCCTTTAAGGACATCCCTCCAGAGATCCACAAATCTCTCTAGAGTTTAATAGAGTCACCCTTTCCAATGACATATGAAATGTGAGGTAAGATATAATGTCTAGGTTTCAGCAACTGTCTCTACATCCATGATCCAGTGGGATCATTATTGATAGACCAAATTGCATCCTTTTTTGGATACTTGCAATTAATCCATTTCATCCACATAAAATCTTTTTTGCTAGCTATGTTCCATATGTTTTGAAGGATACCAACTATGTTCATATCTTTCACACGCCTGATCCCCAGGCCTCCTTCAAGATTAGGCTGACATACTTTAGATCCCTTGACATAATGGATCTTATTTACCATATCAACACCACCCTAGATTAATTTTTTACAAATTCTTTCAATTTCCTCCATATTCGAAGAAGGTAGGGGAAAGGTAGACAACAAGAACAGATGTAAGGACATCAAAGTGGAAATTGTGAGTTAAACTCTGCCATTGAAAGATAGAGACTTAAATTTCCATCCTTCTAGATTGATTTTAATCTTATCAATCAAGGGAGAACAATGGTTTTTGTTGATCTTGCCACAGAACAAAGGAAGTCACAAATATCTCACAGCACAAGAAAGGTACCCAAAGTAATATTTAGAATCTCAAACATCTTGCTTTTATCTGCAATACAACTACAAAAATATTTCTCTTAGAAGAGTTAATCAATAAACTTGAACATGTCCAAAACTTTTGAATGATATTTGAAATGGCCTCAATATTATCTTCCTTAGCTTCCAAAAAAAACATCACATCATTAGCAAACAGAAATATGAGACATGCATAGAAGAACATCTGATTGGAGATATGATATTATTGTTGAAAACTTGATTCATAATAATTGTAAAATCCTTCCATACCAAGGATAAATATATATGGGGATATGGGGTACCCTTGTCATATACCATTAGAAGGATAGATATCAAAATAAGGTACTCCATCAATCAAAACATGATAGTTACTTGAACAATAACATTTGTGCCAACTTGAAGAAATGATTGTTCAACCTATATGGACCAGGGGCTTTATCCCCATCAGTTTCATTTATAAATCTTTCAATATCCTCTTTCAACACTAAAGCACAGATCTTATCCCCTTGTTCACTATCCATAGAAGGAAGTACCCAATCAGGGTTCCACTAATGGATGCTATCATCATTTTTGTATTGATTGAAGAGGCTATCATAGTATGAGAAAACATGATCTTTAAGCACATTATCATTGTACTCCATCTTATCATTTATTAATGACTTTTGACAGTGAGAACTTAAGCTTTGTGAACTCCACATTCAGCTCTCCGCTGAAAAGATTTTTCCATCTTCTAGTGCTGAGAGCAGCAACCACCTCCACTTTCTACTTTCCAGGATCCAAAGGGTTCTAATGTAGGCAAGAAAGATGACAAATTGGTAGGGGTTTCCATTTCCCTCTACCGTTAATCTCCTCTCCCATCGTCACTTTCATAACCCCTCTATGTTTCAAACTTCCCGCCATCTCTCTATCTATTTCAACATGCAATTATAAGTCATCTAGATGTGAATGTGAAGCAAAAATATTGGAGACCAAAACTAGGACTCCATCATTTTCATTGTTATTTTTTGAGATATTTTTGGAATAAATTGTAAAGGAAAGAACTCTTATTTGTTGATCCTTTATAATGTAGAAATAAATGACTCATCTCTTGAGTTGGATGTTCTCTTGAATGTACTTTGTACCAAATTACATACTTGTTCCCCTCTTGTTTTAAAACCTTCTTTATTTAATCTAACAGTGTACTATTAAATGCCAAAGTGTTTTCTTTTGCATATACTTAGTTTATGTCGATGCATATCTCTTTTAATATTTCCTCTTTCTAGATTTTATTCTCAACCCACCAAGATACATAGATGTTTTAGAAGAAGATGACTCATGGAGAACATGACTCGGGAAGTAGAACATCAATGATAGCTTGAAATGACCAGGTTGCGCTTTAAAACTGGCCCTTTTGTATTGGTTATATATGATTTTTAAGTAATGCCAACTTGTGGTGAGGAACAATTTATGGATTGTTCTATGATAATGTAAATAGTTAAAGTTTTTGGTGTTGTATAACTATTTCATTTTGTATATCATACTTATTGAGAAGTAAAAATTGATAACCTTCCTTCTTACTTTTTGTATGTTTTGTATTGATTTTATTTTTCCTCAATTAAGTAACTTGGGTGGATCCATGCTTGGGTTCCAATCCTTACACCACATGTTCCTTCTCATCTTTAATTTTATGTACACACCCTTATTCACTTGAGAACAATCTCTCAACAAGATATCCCAATGGAATAATTGGATCATAATCGACAAACATCATAATTCCTATGGGGGACTGTGTTTCTAATCATGACGAAATTTGTTTTTTGTTGCTTGTCTTGTTTTCAAATCTAAGAAATTACTTGTAATAGTCACTATATGAGATGGTTTCTGAGCGTTGATCCATAAAAAGATCATCTTCTTCAGAATCTCTTGTTTGCACATTGTCTATGTAATTTCTACTTAATAGTGTGTTTCATTACAAAAGAATGATAAAGAATATAATTTGTCATCACTTACATCAATCAATCGTATGTATTGGTCTAGTTGTCACAATATAAATTTTACCACATTGATGTGCACAAATAGCTTCTTCTTTTGTTGAGTTATTTTGCAATGTCATAATGTATAAAACCCAGTTGATTTTGGACACACTGATATGGCATATATTAATTTGAAGAAGATATATACTGGCCAACATGCACTATGTAATTAAGCTTACAACTCACATTGACCATATTTAATCACCCCTAAGTCCAGGTAGCCCTCCCCACACAAGAACAAAGATGGGGAAGAAGAGAATCACAAACAATGTGTACAAACCTCCCTCTTTACTTGATCTCCTCACGATGTCATTGTCATTTCTAGGGCCCACTTGATTTTGGTGTGATCACTAACTGTGTTGGACTGTCGCCTCTATGATAAAATTGTGTCTATAACCACGAATCGCTATTTTACTTCAAAGCAAAGTCGTTGGCCCTTTCTTATCAACCAAGAGAGCTACTCTGTTAGTGTACCCAATTTGTCACTGACTGTCAACTGCTACTTCGCTTCAAGGAAAAGTCACTGACTCTCTCTTATCAACCAAGAGGGTTCCTCAATTGTTCTTGTTTTCCATCTCTTCTACCACAGAAGATACTAATAAGAAACTAGAGGGATAATCTCAATGACCTCCCCTAGGGCCTCTATTTTTAGGCCTGCATGGTATGTGGTTGCAACTAGCCTACTCCAATTCCTAATCCAATACCATGTTCAACATAGGAAACCATCTTCTTTCCCGTTTATATTAGACTCCTATTAGGATTGGTAGCACAAGCCAACTCCTACTCAAGTCCAAATCCAACTAGGACATGGGCCAGATCCCTTTTCTTTTCCCAACAATCTCCCCCTCCATCCCATGAAAGAGATGTTGTCACAAAATCATCATTGGGAATGTATTCCGCAGAGCTCTTTGCAGAGCTCCAACTTGTCTCGCATCACCACTTTGGTCATCATATTAGAAGCATTCTTCTTATTATGGATCTTCTTCAGAGTCAGTAACCTCTTATCAATCACATCATAAAGTCAATGATATCTCACACCAATGTGCTTTGTCCATGCATGATGCATTATGATCTTGCTCAATTCAATAACACTTTGACTATGAAAAAAAAATGTTGGGTCAACTTGATTCATGCCCAGCTCTCCCGAAAATCTCTCAATCCAGAGTATTTCTTTTCTTGCTTCCCCTTCTGCAATGTACTTTGCCTCTATCATAGAGAGCGCAACACACTTTTACAACATGGACTGCCAAGATGTGGCTCCCCCTACAAAAGTGAAAACATACCTAGAGGTAGACTTCCTACAATCAATATCACATGCCATGTCAGCATCAACGAACCCCTTCAGATCTGGTTCAGAATCACCAAACATCAAACACGTGCTATTGGTGCCTTGTAAGTATCTAAAGATCCACTTGGCTATCTCCTGATGACCTTTTCTAGGGTTTGAAAAAATATGCTCACAATTCCATCCACATGAGCAATATCAGGACAAGTACACACCATTATGTACATCAAACCCCCCACAACAGAAGAATAGGGAATCATGGCCATCTCCTCCCCCTCCTCATTCGTAGATGGGGATGACTTCTTACTTAGCTTGAAGTGACCTGATAGTAGAGTAGCTTTGGCTTTTCTCATGTTGAATTTCTCAAGAATTCGTTCCATATAACTTTGTTGTGACAACCACAAGTTGTGTGTTTCTTGTCATGTGCAATTTGCATTCCCAAAATCAATTGTGTTGGTCCCAAATATTTCAACTCAAAGACTTTATAAAGCTTTGTCTTTAGTTTCTTGATCAAACTGACATCCTATCCCACTATCAACATGTCATCCACATAGAGTAGCAGAATAATAAATTTTTCACGGGGAAACCTTCTGATGTCAATACATGGATCTACACTTGTCTTCTGGTACTCGTGATTGTACATGAAAGAATGAAACTTCTTGCACCACTGTCTAGGAACTTGTTTCAAACCATACAAATTCTTCTTCAATCTACAGACTAAGTGCTCTTTCCGCTTCACCTGAAAACATTCTGGATGCTCCATTTAGATCTTCTCATCTAGGTCACCATGAAGAAATGTCATCTTCACATCCATCTACTCAAGCACTAGATCTAAGCTAGCAACCAAGTCTAGAACCAACCTAATAGAAGTCATTTTCACAATAGGATAAAATATATCACCCTTATCTTTGACCAAAGCCCTTGACAACTAGTCTACCTTTGTATATGATATCCTTATTGTTGTCATCTCTCTTCATTCTATAAACCCACTTGTTCTTCAATGCTCTCCGGCCCTTAAGAAGTGCCACAAGCTCATAAGTATCATTCTTATGCAACAAAGATGTCATCTCCTACATCACCTGATGTCATTGTGCTCTGTCTCTAAGATTCTGTGCCTCATGATAACTCTATGGCTGCCCCTTATGAGTAAGGAGAATATATTGAGATGTCGGCTATCTAGATGAAGGATGAAAAACTCTGTAAGACCTACTCAACTACAACTCTGAGGACTCTTCCTAGTGATGATCTTGCTCCCCCTTCCTAGATGTCTCTGATTGCGAGTTTGAACCACTCATATATGCATCTAGAATAGGAACACTCGATGTGTTATCACTCAGATGGTCAAGGTGATCATGTTTCTCTTCTTTGTCTTATGAAGATGACACCTGTAAAGAAGCTGAAGCATCCTCATACTCATCAGAAGAAGAACTATCACCTGATCCTACAACCTCTGAATCGTCACTCTCATGATCTGTAAATGTCTAACTCTCACAAAATGTCACATCTTTGTGTCTACTCATGGTCTTTTTCATAGGGTCCCATAACCAAGAGCCAAACTGTTGCATAAACCTTGCACCCAAATACTTGTAAATGAGAACAAGAAGCATCATTGCATGTCCATACCTCGTTAGCTATATCAAACCCCAAGAGAACTGATGGAGATCGATCAATCAATCAAATAGTAGGTTGTACTCACTACCTCGCCTAAGATTGTCTTTGGCAACTTTGCATTCTTCAACATGCATCTAACTTTCTCCACTATGGTACGATTCATCCTCACAACTATACTGTGGTGTTGTGATGTGTCAAGCTCTGTCCATTCATGTTGTATTCTGTGTTTCATGCAGTAATCCTAAAACTCAATGGAGGTGTACTCTCCTCCATTGTCTGTGCGGAGACACTTTAGCTTTTTCTCTTTCTCCCGGTCCATCATGGCATGATTTCTGGAAATATTAAAAAATTTGATCATTGGTCTTCAGCAAGTAGACCCAGACCTTCCTAGATGCATCGTCAATGAATATGAAAAAATACATATTTCCACCTAGTGAAGCCACCTCAAACGGACCGCGGACATCCAAATGAACCAACTTTAGAAGTTGTGACTTCACCTTTGATCTTGTATTGAAAGAAACTTGTCGTTTCTTTCCTATCTGACATGCATCACATTAACTGAGATCAGTGTCCTTGCAACAAGGAATCAAAACTACTACAGAAACAGCCTTTGGCGTCGGTTGTTTAACCCCCTTTGGCATCGGTTTCTGAGCGACGCCTATGTGGGTGCCGCTAAAGGTCGAACACTTCGGCGTCGGTTAAAACATATAGGCGTTGGTCTTTTAGTAGATAACCGACGCCAAAAGGGTTCACGCCACAGAAAACGGCATCATCTAGGACACAATCTACGTCGGTTATCTACTAAAAGACCGACGCCTATATGGACTATAGCGTCGGTGTTTACTTGGTAACTGACGCAGAAAGAGTCCTAGATGACGTTGTTTTCTGTGGCGCGAACCCTTTTGGCGTCGGTTTTCTATAAAAAATCGACGCCATACTTCAAGATGACACGGCCGTGTTTAGTACTATAGGCGTCGGTTTTATATGAATAACCGACGCCTTTTCCACCACGGTCGTGCTTTCCTGCACGGTCGGGTTGTTTGTACTATTAGGCGTCGGTTTTTATCCAATAACCGACGATGTAGGTCTTTGCTGACGGTTTTCTGTAAATAACCGACGCCTATATCCTTTTTTTTCATATCAGTTTGCAGGTCTGCTGTGGCTGGTCAGCAGGATGAGAACCTGCAGTTCAGTTTTCTAAACTGCAGGTTTACGACATCCATTGATATCAGCCTACAAACAGGCCACAAACCTGCAAAAGTCCCAAGGAAAATTTCACACAAGTAGATACATTCAGACATCAATTCAATTCTCACATTCACACATATAGAAACATTCAAATACATGTATTAACATTCAGAAATATTCATTTACAAAGTATCATTCATTATCGCTATCAACATCCCAATTATATCTTACAGTTGCCACTGCTTGTATGGCTTTTGCCCATTCTTCTCTTATTTCATTTAATGCTTCCATCGTATATGGAGCATGTATATTTTTTAAGCGTTTACCTATAGTGTTGTCAGTTTTAAAAACCTGCAAAGAGAATGATGTATATATATAAGTAATAATATAAAAATAAGATTGATATATTTCATACTAACTAATGGGACTATATATAATACCTCATGTATGGTATCGATGTCCAATGCGGCATGTTTGATAATCATCTGCATAAATCGCATCACATAGTATGCGCATGCCCAGCCATTGTCTTGTGTAGCGCACTATAAATTGAAACATACAAAATAATACAACTAAGCACAATTCACATCAATAATATATACATTGGAGTCGGGAACTTACTTGTACGTTCTGCCAATTTATTGGCTGGTTCTTTTTCCTTGGGACCGTTCCTCCAACCTTTTTGAATGCATCTAAACCCCTACATGTTAATATAACACAGTAAATTACATAAGTAAATAGTAATGTAATAACAGATTTTAACAGATACAAAAATGAAATATTTCTCACCAGAATAATGGCATTCTCATTACGTGTCCAATTTTAGTGTTTAATGTACTTCCCGCGGGATCTAGATAATAAACATTGAACGTCCCGGGGACAATAACTAGTAACTCCCAATGTTTACCGCTAGAGGTAAAAAGTTAACAATTAATAACTCAAAATGCACAATAAAAATGGAATTTTCTTAAGTCCAAATTATAAATAAAGTAAACTTACTTGACATTGAATGGAGCTATTATTATCATCTTCTTTTGCTGACCAAAAATTGTAAAAGCATCTATACAGTATTGTTGAACATTATCAGGGTCTTTAGCTACCATACTAATCAGTGATGGAATCAAAAATCCCACATGATCAAATGCAAATTGTTTGCAATGATCTTCGACTAAGTATCTGCAAAACATGTATTACGTATGCATTAATATATAAGAAACCAGATCACCGGATCTTACACAAGGTATATGGATGTATAAACAAGATCTCACCTTATCCATGTCTCTATCATTGATGTATTCAGCCAATCATACATAAACAGCTCAATAATATCTTGTATAAATAAAGAGCTATCGTATGATTGACCTGCATAATCTGCATCTAAAGAAATAATTATCGGGCAATGTATATTATGTGCCCGTAGCCAACATGCCATTCCCCTACAAGCAGGACCTAACGGGTATGTTAGGTCAGTTGGAACCCAAGTTGGTAATGCGGGAAGTGGAGGTGGAGGCCTAGGTGCTCCTGGTGTCTTCTTTTTAACCTGTATATATAATTTCAGATCAGTTGACATCATATATACACATTAACAGTCTAAATCAATGTAAATTTATCTTACAATTTCAGTAGTGTAGACGACATCTGCTTTGGGCCACAATATGACCCCGCCTTCTGCCTCAGTAAGTGTATCAATATCCGGGTGGGGATATGGCAATGTAGCTTCCCTCCAATCGGGTAACACACGTAATGGGCCCACACGAACGTAGCCTTGTGTCATTGGAGTCCCGTGAAACCTTTCCCCAGGAAGGGATGGGTAAGCCTGCGCCTCTGCAACAACATAGTCTTGTATTCTTAAGCGGCACGGCTTCAATGCCTACAAATTTACGTAAAGAATGTTATACATATATACATATCATCTTGAAAACATATCATCTTGAAAAGACTATCTACAATGTCATAAACAATACTTATAGCAGACGTGTTAGGCGATGGGTCTCAAGGATTACTCGCAGTCTGTGCATCAGGAGAAGAGTTGGTCGCCATAGGCTGATTGGAAGCCTGAGATGCCTGCCACCGCAGCAATTCTTCCTTGACCTTCTCAGCAACTACATCGTTGACCTTCTTAGCAACTATATCCTCGACTCTCTTATTCTCCTATACATGGATAAAAGAAACATTAGCTTCTTATTATTGAATTTCCTTTTGCAGTAACATTCTAAAAAAAGAATAGGTTACCTCTTCTTGAGAAAGTCCCGCTCTGGGTTTGCGCTGGGATGGCCCAAAGAATGCTTTGATGCCCACACCAGCGCCTGCACCCCTAACACGTCCAGGATGCTTTGGGTTACCCAGAGCAACTGTCAATTCATCCCTTGTGCCCTGAGGGATGAACTTGCCTTGTTTCCTCTGCTCGTACAACTCCCGCTAATCACCATCACCAGAAATTGGTAAGTTAACACCACAAATAATCAATATTCAAACGATTGCTCTAAGAGTTGTATTTTACCATTTTCACAGCCGCCTCAGCAGTTACAGGCTTCTTTATTTCACCCTTCTTGTTTTGCCTCCCAGCTATCCAGATATCATGGCGAGGCATGGGTGTGGTAGACTCCTGAGTAGGAGCAGACTCCTGAGTAGCTGCAGACTCCGCATGTAGTCTTTGGCGAACGCTTGCATAGCCTTTTGGACCCATAGTGTGGTCATGCACATTTAGTGCACGCCTTGCTTTTTGTGCGTCACTGAGGGCCTAGTTAGTATGCACATTAATGATTTGGTTAGTATCACTAAATGTTAATCTTGAATAGGTGAATACAATGTATATTAATTAAATTGGGAGTGACACCTAATACCTTGAATTCTTCAGATTTTCTTGAAGCAACAAAATTGTCCCAATCTTCTTTGTCCAAAATGTTCCATTGTTCAAGGGCTGACTTATTTTTCTTATCACCCTCTTTTATGTATTCTCTGTTCAGATTTGTCCTATAATTCCTAAGCATCTTTCCAGCGTGTTGCATCACACTTTTACGATGCAACTTCTCATCCAATGCAAACAGATTTGTAAAATAGAAATGTTATTAACTAGTATCCAAAATAGAATTGCAAATAATAGAATTTGTAATCTACAAAATAGAATTGCAAATAATAATAACTCACGCATAAATCCTTCCATATCAAGTCTTTTTTCCCCTGAGGAACTTTATGCCAATTATCATACTTAACACCACAATGGCTCCGAGTGGTACACCCAAGATAGTTTACAAAATTATTGCGGTTCACTCCAATTGCATTTCCTCCATTATCAAACTCCACAACCAATTTGGATCCACTGCCACTAAGTGCTATTAACTTCTTCAACAGAGTGATGCCCCTTTTCTTGTTAAGTGTTTGGTGCTGCGCATCAAGTTGCTCCAGTGCTTCAGTGGGTACATGTGCATCATCAACCTAAAATTTGACAAAAATAAACACACTAAATTAGCCCAATATAGAAATATAAGATATATGACATAACTAGAAGATAATGAATTTTATAGAAATACAGAATATGTTTTTAGAACTTACATTGGTATCCTCGCCATGCTCGTCATGGACAGCATGCTCGTCATGGACTTCATGCTCATCATGGTCAGCCATCTGAAAATGTCATTAAAAAGGCAAACATTTAGCATTTGTATTAACTAGAAAAGGCAAACATTTAGCATTTGTATTAACTAGAAAAAGGCAAACATTTAGCATTTGTATAAACATACATGTCTCTAAAATTGTGATCTTTTATCAATTAACAATCCTTCATTGTGATCTCCGCGCACATATAAGTCATCATTAGCTTCAATATTTTGTGGAGTTGGCAACCCAACTAAGAATGGACTGGAGTCATCATACTTATCATAGTACTCTTCTTCATCTATAGGATCTTCAATGAACTGTCTTTTACCATGAAGAACAACCGACCATTTATCATTTGCAGGATCATCGATATAGAATATTTGTTTCGCCTGTGATGCCAATATGAATGGTTCACCCTTCTCGCCAATCTTTTCAAAGTTCACCAAAGTGAAACCCAATTCATCCACTATAACTCCTTTGGTGTTATCAACCCAATTACATTTAAAGAGCGGAATTTTGAAATCTATGTAGTCAAACTCCCAAATGTCTTCAATGACACCGTAATATGACATTTTAGCTTCACGTGGACTCTTATCCTTTGCACTTGCAAAGTACATAGTCGACGCTTGAAGAGTGACCCCACTATTTTGGACGACACTCTTATCATCTTGGCGCTTTGTGTAATATGTGAATCCATTAATGTCAAACCCTTCATAACATATAACATTTGGTTTTGGTTTAAAGGCGAGGCATTTGATAGTTTATGTAATATCATTTGGTGTTTGAGATAGTTGATGTAAGACTTTATCTTCAAACCACTTAGTAAAAGTCTTATTATGCTCTCTAGCAAGCCACATTGAACTTGCTCGAGGATGTTGTCTCTTTATGAAATTGGTATGTTCCTCGATATAAACACTCACTTCGTCCATATTGTGTAAAATATACAAGTGAGCTTGTTCCAACTGCTCACGGCTGATTACTTTCACCCGTGATCCCAAAATTCCTTTGCCCTCCTCAATATTCTTGTCATTATCAGGAGTGTCATTACCACTGAGAAAGTCATTGCAAAAATCCATAACCTCTCTCACCACATAACCTTCAATAATACTCCCTTCAGGCCGATAACGGTTTCGAACATCACCTTTAAAAATGCTCATGTATCGTTCAAAGGGATACATCCAATGCAAGAAAACTGGTCCCAACATTTTCACTTCCCTAGTCAAGTGGACAACAAGATGTACCATGATATCAAAGAATGAAGGAGGGAAATACATCTCAAGCTGACATAGGGTAACAACCACTTCTCTTTGCAAATTATCGAGAGTATCAAGGTCAATAACTTTGCTGCATAGACTGTTGAAAAAGAAACAAAGTCTGGTAATTGCAAACCTTACATGCTTCGACAATATAGATCAAATTGCCACGGGCAATATTTGTTGCATTAGAGTGTGACAATCATGAGATTTAAGACCTATCAACTTCAGATCTTTCATTGATACCAATCTACGGATGTTGGATGAGTAACCATGTGGCACCTTAACATTTACCAAGCATTCACAAAAAGTTTTCTTCTCCTTTCTAGACAACGTGTAACAAGCGGGAGGTAAGTATGTTCTTTTATTACCCATTTCACGTAATTCTGTTAATTCTGACCTTATTCCCATTTCACGTAGGTCCAGTCTAGATTTTATCCCATCTTTAGTCTTACCTGGTATATTTAACAGAGTACCAATGATGCTATCACAGACATTTTTCTCAACGTGCATTACATCGATACAATGCCTGACTGTCAAAGAACTCCAATAAGGAAGATCCCAAAATATTGACTTCTTCTTGAATGAAGAATTGTCACTCCGTGTGGCCATGCTACATTGTGATTTCTTACCAAATTCATTGACAATGTCTTTTACTCTTGCATAAACAACACCCCCTGGTATAGGTTTAGGTGCACTCCGTTCATCATTCCATCCATTGAATGTTTTGCGCTTCCTACGATAAAGATGGAATTTTGAAAGAAACCTTCGATGACCAAGATATACAGTCTTGCCGCCATGTTTTAGTCTTATTGAATCAGTGTTTTCTTCACATATAGGACACGCTTTAGCTCATTTGACACTATATCCAGACAAATTCCCATATGCTGGAAAGTCATTAACAGTGCAAAACAACATAGCGTGCAAACGAAATGTCTCTCTTGCTGAAGCATCATAGGTCATCACACCTTCAGCCCAAAGTTTCTTTAAGTTATCAATCAAAGGTTCAAGATAAACATCGATATCATTTCCGGGTTGTTTAGGGCCTGATATCAACAACGACAATATAACGTACTTATTTTTCATACACATCCAGGGAGGAAGATTGTATATAACAAGCATGACTGGCCAAGTGCTATGTTGGCTGCTCAATGTCCCGTACAGATTCATCCCATCTGTACAAAGCCCAAGTCATAGATTCCTATCTTCTTCACCAAATTTGGGGTACAATAGATCAATCTTCTTCCACTGTGGGGAATCAGACGCATGTCGTAGGATCCCATCATTATTTTTCTTAACATCTGCATGCCACCTCAAATTCTTCGCATCTTTCAGATTTGCAAATAAGCGTTGAAACCGTGATATTATAGGTAGATACCACAACACCTTGGCAGGAGAACCAGTTTTGGACTCCCCCGAAGTCGTCAATTTATACCTTGACGCACCACATTTTGGACAATCTTTCAAATCTACATAGTCCTTTTGAAATAATACACAATCATTCGGGCATGCGTGTATCTTCTTGGCCTCCATTCCCATTGGGCACAACATTTTCTTTACCTGGTATGTTGAGATTGGCAGCTCGCTTCCTTCAGGAAGCATTTCTTTCAACAAAGTCAACAATGAAGTGAAGCTTTTGTCGCTCCATCTATTGTTAGCTTTCAACTTATACAATCTCAACACAGCGCTAAGCTTCGTAAACTTAGCACAGCCTGTGTATAACGGTATCTCAGCATCATGCACAATGTTTCTAAAGATAGGAGGTGGATCGGTGTGCTCTACCCTACAACTATCCAGCATCGCATCAACGATGTCTGCTGGAACTGGTTCGTTCACATTTACGTCATCGGAGGCAATTTCTTCTTCCACCCAAGCACTGCTATCGACATCTACTGGTTTCGATTTTGAAATCTCTCCATGCCAGTGCCATTATGTATAGCCTTGTACAATCCCGTTGCACATGACATGACTTTTGATTTCCTCACCAGTGTTGACTTTCAAGTTGTTACCGCAATGCCTACATGGACAGTAGAACCTATCTGTAGGTTTTTTCCTATGTTCCTCGGCAAATCTAATAAACTGATCAAGACCAGATATAAACTCTGGGGTGCAACGATTACGAATGGACATCCATGATCTATCCATTCTATGATAAGAGAAAACAAGTATATATTAGGAAACAAGTATATATTAGGAAAAGATTAGGGTATATACTTACATCCTAAGTGTATAATGTGATGTCATTATTATATATAATAAATGTGTACCATGTATCCCATCCTTGAACACCTAATCTCACTAGTAAGTGTATAATGTGTATTGGGTTTTCGAGAAAATTTCGGCAGCATTTCCTCGCTGTTCTCTAAGTACATATGTACTTAGAGAACAAATGGGGAAATGCTACCGAAATTTTCTCGAAAACCCAATACACATTATACACTTACATCCTAAGTGAGATTCGGTGTTCAAGAACAGTCCCAAACCGGGGACTATCCAAGATTTACTCCTAATGAGTTAATCTTGGACGGGTTTCTAGGCCAACAAACACATTTGATGTCATTCTTATATATAATAAATGTGTACCACCTATCCCATCCTTGAACACCTAATCTCACTAGTAAGTGTATAATGTGTATTGGGTTTTCAAGAAAATTTCGGCAACATTTCCCCGCTGTTCGTACTTAGAGAACAAACGGGGAAATGCTGCCGAAATTTTCTCAAAAACCCAATACACATTATACACTTACATCCTAAGTGAGATTAGGTGTTCAAGAACAGTCCCAAACCGGGGACTATCCAAGATTTACTCCTAATGAGTCAATCTTAGAAGGGTTTCTAGGCCAACAAACACATTTGATGTCATTCTTATATATAATAAATGTGTACCACCTATCCCATCCTTGAACACCTAATCTCACTAGTAAGTGTATAATGTGTATTGGGTTTTCGAGAAAATTTTGGCAGTATTTCCCCGCTGTTCTCTAAGTACATATGTACTTAGAGAACAAACGGGGAAATGCTACCGTAATTTTCTCAAAAACCCAATGCACATTATACACTTACATCCTAAGTGAGATTAGGTGTTCAAGAACAGTCCCAAACCGGGGACTATCCAAGATTTACTCCTAATGAGTCAATCTTGGACGGGTTTCTAGGCCAACAAACACAATAATAGATATGTACATGTTAGGGTTTCATCACAATTGATGTTAGGGTTTCATCAATGTTAGGGTTTAATCAAATCAAATTAGGATGCTAGAATGGATTTAAATCAAATTAGGGTTTAAATCAAATCAAACACGGCCGTGGCTGTGTTGGCCTACCACGGCTGTGCTGGGGCCGTGGTAGGCCATTCTTCTCAGTTCTCAGTGAAAGAAGTGGTGAACCAACCAAGATTTAGATGCAATATTAGGCGAGCAACAACAACTGACCTCCCAGCAGTGGTGGCGGTGACCGGCGAGCTCCAGGCGGCAGGGCAGGCAGGTGCAGCGGTGGCCGACGAGCTCCAGGCGGTAGGGCAGACTGACCAAGGAGCAGCGGCATCGGCGGCAAGGAGCAGCGGCGTCGGCGGGTGGCGGCAAGGAGGAAGGCGGCGCGGCGGCGAGCTCCAGGCGGCAGGGAAGGCAGACCAAGGATCAGCAGTGGCTGCGGAGAAGGGGGCGCGGTGGAGAAGGGGGCGCGGAGAAGGGGAAGAAGGCAGCAACATTGGCGGCGGAGAAGGGGGTGCGCCGGCGGTGCGGCGGTGCTGTCGTGGAGGAAGAAGGAGCTTTCGTGGAGGAGAAATCGGCGGCGTGGTCGGGCGACAGCAGAGAAGAAAAGGGAAATCGGCTCGCAATGAAACAGAAGAAAGGGGAAGAGTCGGGCGATCGCGGGATATTAAGTTCCAAAATAGCGTCGGTTGTTTCAAACAACCGACGCCTAAACCTCTTTAGCGTCAGTTGTTTGAACCAACCGACGTCCAATTGGACGATATTTTCACGAAATTGTTTGGTGGGAACCACTTTCAGCGTCAGTTATAAAAGGTTAACCGACGCTGAAAGTGACACTTTTCGTGCAAATTTTCATCGCGCATAGGCGTCGGTTTCTATCTACATAATCGACGCTGAAAGTGACACTATTTTGTTTGCTGAAAAATTAGATTTCGCGGGCGACTTTAGGCGTCGGTTTGTTATTAACAACCGACATTGTATTCAAAGCGGTGCCCGTGTCTGGCTGGTCTTCGAATATAGACGTCGGTTTGCCTAAATAACCGACGTCTAATAGTGTAGGCGTCGGTTTTCCTAAAGAACCGACGCCCAGAAAAGCGACACTGAATGTTGTTTCTGTAGTAGTGCAATCTCTACTTTGATAGAAGCTTTAATCCTTTTTCACTCATGTAACCTATCCATCTATGCCATAGATCTGTCTGGTGATCCTCAATTGCATATATGTATCTTCCTTTGAGCACCTTAAGCTTGGTCTTGTACAATGTGTGACACAGTTTGCCCCGTACAATAATCAAAGCCCCCTTCGTGATCTAGTATTTTCCACCACCAAAATCCAGAAGACGATCTTCTCTGTCAAAGAATGAACCAAATATCAAACTCAGCTGTAAATCTAGAACATGACGTGCATCCTTTAGTGTGAGCGTTCAACCGACACTTGTTAGAAAACAAATGTCTTCGATCCTGATAATTTTAGAGAAGCTAGAATTTCCCATGTTCACCCTCCCAAAGTCTCCCCTCATGTATCAAGTGAAGAATTCCTTACTTGGTGAAGCATGATATGACACTTTAGTATCCACCACTCAATTAAAATCATCATCCTCATAATGTAAACATTGCTCTTGGACTGTCAATACCACACCATCATCATAGTTCCTGTCATCTGAGATTGCTAATATAATATTCTTGTCGTCATCTTTCTTGTCTTTGGCTTCAAATCCATGTTTTTTGTAAACCTTGTAATCCATTTTGAAATGATCTGGCTTGCCACATTGGAAGCACCCTCGACTACTCTTTAACTTGGATCTACCACGAGACTTCTCATGGTCCTAGGACTCACCGTGCCTATTAGATCTACCACAGTCTCTGGCTCTATCAACACCTTTGTTCTCTGCAAAGTGCACCTCTGATCTACTATCTCCTCAGGCTCATCATTGAGTCTTTTCATTTAGTAGATTGCTCTTTACCTGGTCAAGTGTCAACTTACTTTCCTGTGCAGAATTATTGACTGTCTCTACGAGCGTCTCCCAACTTTTAACTAATGATCCCAGAATGTGTAGAGCCTAGAGCTCATCATTAAGAACCATCTTCATGGACCTAAGTTGAATTATAAGACTTTGAATTCATTCATATGCTCGACAATACTTGTACCATACCAAAAATTGAGGTTCACCAATTTTTTGATGAAGAAAGCTTTATTTGTGGCAATTTTCTACTCATATAATTTCTTGAGCTTCTCCCACAGATCTTTGACATTGGTCTCTTCTGAGACGTGATGGAATACGGAAATGTCGAGCCACTTTTGCACTCTGACAGTCTTTCTATTTAATTTCTTCCAGTACGCATGAGTCGTACTCTCTGATTTTTGTCCCTCTATCGAATCGTATAGATCTTTACAATAGAGAATATCCTCCTTCTTGGGGAGTTCCGAATTTACCAATTTGTACTTGTCAATTTTATCATTGTCGCATCTTCATCCTTCCCGATCAGGACCACTATCTGCAACATCTGCTCTGATACCACTTGTTGGGGATGTTGTACCGATACGGTCCTAGATGTGATGAAAACTTATTGTGGATGTGTTACCGACAAGCGTACAAATCTAAAGAAGAAACACCAAATTTAACGTGAAAATTTGTCCTCAAGACGAGAAAAGAAAAACCATGGTAGCAATATCGGTCAACAAATACTATGTAATTAAGATTACAACTCACACCGTCTAGATTTAATCACCCCTAAATTTGAGTAGCCCTTCCCACACGAGAATAAAGATGAGGAATAAGAGAATCACACTCAATGTGTACAAACCTCCCTCTTTACTTGATCTCCTCGTGACGTCGTTGTCGTTGTTGGGGACCGATTGATGTCGATGTGACCGCTAACTGGGTCGGACCATTGTCGTTATGGCAACACTATTGATGTAACCATCAACCACTACTTTATTTCAAGATAAATTTATTGGCTCTCTCTTATCAACTAAGAGAGTTGTTATGTCAATGCACCCAATAAAAAAATGAATGTGTCACCGGCTGTCAACCGCTACTTCGTTTCAAGATAAAGTCGCTAACCCTCTCTTATCAATCAAGAGAACTCCTCCAATGTTCTTGTTTTTTGACTCTTCCACAGAAGGTACCAACAAACAACAGGAGGGATGATCTCAATGGCCTCCCCTAAGGCCTCTATTTATATACATTCATGGTATGTGGTTGCAACTAACAATCTTATTCCAATTCATAATCCAATATCATGTTACACATAGGAAATCATCTTCTTTCATGTTTAGATTTGACTCCTATTAAAACCGGTAGTACAAGTCAACTCCTACTCAAGTACAAATCCAACTAGGACATGGGTCGGGCTCCTTTTATTTTCCCAACACTATTGGCCAATTCCCATACAAAACCATGATGGCAGAATTTTGATTCCTGATGTAGAGTGCAAATAAACTGAGTTGACGGTACAATTAACAATTTTACCAGAAAATTAATGTATTATCGTGCACACTTGACTGCAAACATTATAGGATCGTGTATACATGTGATGTACTACAAGGTAACAAATACTGGTTTTGAAGGCCATAACCGAAATGATCAATTGACATCAGAGTGAAATTGTCAAATAATTCTGAACTCGTGTGATCGAATCCCCATGGCATGTAATCGCCCTTGAAGCAACAGAAGAAAAGCACTAGATATTGCATGATCAGTACATATAATCATGCTTCAACGTTAAAGCATACTACTGGGCGTACATCTTGAAACGTCGTTCTAGGCATCCACGCATCACCAGTTTAAAAGGCTGCCTGGTTTCAACTGCTCCCCGATTTCAATATAGGTGTTAAACAAGAGCTTGTCCTTGGTATTTGTCTTATTATGGCTGGTGTACTTGCAAAAGTACTGGAGATGTTTAAGTGCACAAGCGCCAATAGTCTGGCTAAGCATCATGAACAGCCAGTGGATCTTCTTCTTCTTGTCAGCAATGACGGGCTTCATAATTCCCTTCCGGCACGTCGGGCACCGCGGGAAGTCCGGGTGAATCCACTGCGGCAATGCTCGGCCCTTCATGGCGCCCAAATTCTTCTGGATGATGTCGAACACCTCGTTGAACTTCTCTTCCAGCTGGTACGTCAGCTCCGTCAAGATCCCGCAGCCCCGGCACCGCATCTGTCCTATGATGGTCGTGATCCCCATGTCCAGCAACAGCTCCAGCGGGTACACCGTCGCGCGGCGGTCCATTGCCCACGGGTACGGCGGGTCTATGAACTCGTCTTTTCCGGCAAGCAATAAGGGATGCCGACGCAATCCCTCCTCAGACACGTACATTGGGAGGGGAGAGTCGCCGATGGGGTAACCAACCTTCCCTTTGCGGGTAGTGTAGACCCGGATGTTCAGTTGATCGCTGGAAGGACGGGTAGATGGTTTTAGCAGCTCCTCCAGCATACGCTTCAGTGGCGGCTGGAGATTTGACACGTCGAGTTTCAAATCGCCGGCTGAGATTGTTGAGGGTTGTGGAGGCGAAGGAGAAGTACTGCTACTGGTGGCCGAGGTCGACGCGAGATTTGGGTCAGGTGACACCATGCCGGATGGCTGCGGAAGGGAGAGAGAAAGGGCGGACTGGTCATCCTCCGATTGATTGAGATCAATAGCGTTACGGGCTGGATCTTGTTGTCGTTGCAGAACCTGCATCTGGGAGGACGGCAGCGGCAACTGCTGCGTCTGGGATGGCGGCGGCGGTTGCTGCATTTCTTCTGGCGGCTCGAAAGCTATGACCTGGACTTCCAAGAAACCGTCGCATCCGGGCGAAGAAGTGTCTCTGGTGTCTGCGTTCACTACGCTTAGATCACTGGGCACGAACTCGAAAGGTCGTGGAACGGACATTGAAAAGGCGAACGGATCTTCCTCCAACCTTGTCGACGTTGCACCATAGGTGATCGTGTTGGCAGTCGACGTGTTAAGTTCGTTTAGATTACTGCGCCGGAAGTCGGAAGGTCGTGGAACGGAGAGACAAAGGGAGAGCGGATCTTCCTCCAACCTTGTCGTCGTTGCAGCATCAATCATCGTGTTGGTGGTCGCCGTGTTCAGTACTCTTAGATCGCTGTGCCGGCAGTCGGAAGGCCGTGGGGCAGAAAGAGAAAGGGCCAGTGGATCTTCCTCCAACCACGTCGACGCTGCATCATCAGCGTTGGCGTAGGCGGTGACCGTGTTAACGAGGCCAGCATCACCGCGCAGGAAGTTGAAATTCCGTCCAACGGAAAGAGAAAGGCCGAGTGGATCTTCATCGAGCCTCGTCGCCCAACCATCACTAGCGCTCGTCGTCGCTGCATTATAAGCGTTCGTGATGCCGGTGGTCGTGTGGACTGCTTTTGGTTCATCCCAGACGGAGTTGGAAGGCCGTGGAACGGAGATAGAAAGGGCGAGTGGATCTTCCTCCGTCCAAAGATCAACGCTCGTCGTCGTCGTTGTCTCGCCTTGATAGGGCAAGTTCTTGAATAGACCGCCGTCGTGATCTCCGGCTTGGCCCTGGCCTTCTTCCTCCGCCGCTTTCCTTTTCCTGTCCATTTGCTTCTGTTCGGAATGGAAGAGACAGAAATGCCGGTGCCCGGTGCAACTATCTCTCTTGGCGTAAATCGACTGGGCAGTTAGGCAGTTCAGGTCAAATTCAGCCGGGAATTTGACTTCTTTTTTTCTTGGGAGCGCAAACGTCCTTCTTTTCCGCTTCCGTATGACAGTTAGAGGCCAATGTTTGAGTCTGGTTCATACCGATGAATTATTATCTTCTTCTTCTTTTTCTTTCAAACAAGCTTTAATCACGAGATAACAATCTTCTCTTATCCAAAATAAAAACAAGAATATGAAGATAGCAACGACGCGCGGTAAGGCCACATTGTCCCCGTAACAGAACTCACACGCACTTCCAATCTTTTTTTCAAGAGAAAAAATACAGCCATTGATCAAACAGATTCTAAGTAATATTTTCTTTTTTTAGATAAGGTAAAATATTATTATCATCAAAAAAGTCGTATAGGGCCACCCGTATACTGTACACCAGGGCCTAACTACCAATGCCCCCGTTGACGTATCACTCTCTGGTCGAGACCCTTATAAATGTTAGGTCTGACCTTCTATTTCTCTCGTGCCATAGCAAAAAACATAAAGCAGCCACACAAGTTCCCGCAAAAAACCTCAAAGCTTCACTACCCCCAGTCTTCTAAAAAATCCACCAAAGAACGCCCTGAAGGTCATCCGGGGGGCTACCACTCCAACCGCATTTAAGAGAGATCCTACACCAGATATACTTAGTAAAGGAACAAGAAAAAAATAAATGACTATGGTTATCACTTACTTCCTTGCACAGAAGACAAAGGGGTTCCGGATTTAGCCCCCACTTCGTCATACTATCCGAAGTAGGTAACCTGCCCAAGATGCATCTATAAAGGCAACAACTCCACTTAGGCGTATGGAACCTGTTGAGAGTTGAACGCGAGAATATGACGATTTCACAGCGGAAGAACAAGAAACGAGAAACAATCACACAATCAAAACATAGGTTTTACGTGGTTCGGTCGAGATGACCTACGTCCACGGGAGGGGGCGAGATTTCCACTATTTCAGAGAAAAGATTACAAAGAGAGAAGAATACAGGATGATTGCTGAACCCTAACAAAGGTGTACATATATATAGATACAGAAAGAGTAATCGGATTCCTAATCGGATCCGAAATCCAAGTCGTACCATACCCTTGCCATTGGCGGGCTAATCGTTTTTTATTAATACGACGGTTCCCTTAAAGTAAAATCTTTTATTGATATGCATAATACAAACTATAAGTGTCACTTCAAGGTATGATCAACAAAATATTCTGGAACAATACAAAATCATATCCTTACAACTGCAACGTTTACAATTTACAAACGACACTCTTCTTTTCCTTAGACCTACTACTGAAAATGTGTTTAGTAGTTGACTAATACTTGACATTTTCCCACTTTTCTCAAGTTAGAGAAGATAAATCTTATGTTTTGCCAATCAATATTAAAATACCAAGAAATCTACCTTATCAGTGCATTTATAAACTATTACACAAATAGGAAGATAAAAGGTCGTGCATGTTGGATCAATGGGCTCTAGAAGGGGGGGGTTGAATAGAGCTTCACAAACTTCACAAAAGTGATTAGACCACCAAATTATATTAAGTGCAGAACGTAATTCAAAACAGCAATTTGATGTCCTAAACTAGCATACAAAGCAAGGATAAGAGACAAGGAAAGCATGCACTTGGACAGGTGGTTTAGAGTGGTTCCATGTCCTAAACTTAGGAGCAATGTCAGTCCACTACCTAGAGTTGGTTAGGCTCTAGGATTTGTAACTTGGTTCTCTTATATATATCACACAATAAGATTACAAGCTACAACTACCAACCATCCAAGGACTTATATATCAAGCCAAGATCTTCTACCTCACCAAGGACTTACCCACCAAGCAAGTAGTCTTCCACCTTCTTCAAAGGAATCACCCACTCTTGCTTTAGTCTTTGGCCTTGCAGGATTTACCTATCTTGCTTGAGCTTTGCCTTGCACCTCTCCTTCACTTGGAGAGCTTTAGCACCTTCCTCCTTCACTTGGAGGCCTGGAGCAGCTAGCCTTCTTCTCCTTCACTCGGGGAAGAACAGCAACCTTCTTCTCTTTCACATGGAGAAGAAACTTCAATCAATCTTCATAGAGAATGGAGATGGGAGAAGTGGAAAGGAGAGCTTTACAAGATTACAAATGATAGCTCTCATACATGGGATCCTAACTCACTCATACTCACGAATTTGCTTTGAAGGTAGAGAGAGAAAGGGGCTCAAAGGATTAGAAAACACTCAACTAAGGCTAGGACCAAGCATATGTGAATGAGCAACCTTGGAATGAAGTCCAAGAGGTCCTATTTATAGTTGAGGGTGTCCCTTTGAGGTTGGGAGAGTTAAGTGGCATAAACTAGCCATTTTACAACTTGCAACGGATCTATTTTGAGTCCCACCTACTCCTCCAACGGTTGGAATTGCTTTTTCTGCATTCCAGTACAGTCCGATCGGCCGAGTTTTATTAAAGGCAATTCAGCCGACACACTAGGCGACAAGTCTGAGAGATAGACTGTCGGCCGAGTTTCCATGGGGAAACTCGACCGATCGGTCGACCTTCAGACTTGACTGATCAGTGGATCGGCTGAGTTTCCTACCATTGAAACTCGACCGAACAGGGATCGGCTGAGTTGGAAACTCGGCCGACAGCCCAGAAAATTCCAGAATATGTGGATCGGCCGAGTTTGGAATTCGGCCGACAAAATCCCTGTTAAGGGTATTTTGGAATTTTCATAAACTGTACAAACGATGGATTTTTGAGTCCCAATCATTTTGTCCATCTTAGATACAATGCAAAACATGATTATGAGTGATTACATAAAATGTTCTAAGCCTCTAAGGGCTATATTACAAAGCGGTTTAAAAGTCACATGTTTTGCATGTGCCGGAAGAGTAGCTTTGGAGATAAAAGTGATTCTTTTCTTGTATCTAATATCTA